>JAWPHD010011299.1:0-85241 GCA_037043455.1 Cyrtodaria siliqua
AAATGGTTGAGATCTTTAATCATGTTATTTATTCATTTTGTACCATTATAAAACACTACATTCAGTTCTGGTTATATACTGTGAGGATCTGTTTGTATTGTTGTATATTTTTATACATCTACATGCATGTTGACTCCCGGTTTAATAAGTAGACACACTTATATGTTCGATAGTACATTTAATAAATAACAATATTTGCTTACACTATGATATGAGAGAGAGGGGAGAGAAAGAGGGAGAGTGTGTGTGTGTGTGGGGGGGGGGGGGGGGGGGGGGGTTTAGGGGGGAGAGGAAGAGAAGAGTAAATTCTTCCAATCAAACACGTCACTGTGTGTGTGTGAGAGAGAGACAGAGAGTGAGAGAGAGAGTCTTACAATTAAAACCGGTCATTGTGTGCTGCTTTTAACCACTGAGCTACAGCGGCTGCTTAATCTAGAAACACATACATATATTTTAACAAAATAACAGTTGTTTTCGAGTAAAGACGAGCTGATCTAGAATGTATAAATATATACAAGTTTTGAATTGAATGCCCGTCCGTCAGATATCTGTATCACATAACTTTGCTATGTGCCCATCCGTCCGATATCTGTATCACATAACTTTGCTATGTGCCCGTCCGTCAGATATCTGTATCACATAACTTTGCTATGTGCCCGTCCGTCAGATATATGTATCACATAACTTTGCTATGTGCCCGTCCGTCAGATATATGTATCACATAACTTTGCTATGTGCCCGTCCGTCAGATATCTGTATCACATAACTTTGCTATATGCGCGTCCGTCAGATATCTGTATCACATAACTTTGCTATATACTCGTCCGTCAGATATATGTATCACATAACTTTGCTATGCGCCCGTCCGTCAGATATCTGTATCACATAACTTTGCTATGTGCCCCCCGTCCGTCAGATATCTGTATCACATAACTTTGCTATGTGCCCGTCCGTCAGATATCTGTATCACATAACTTTGCTATGCTTTGCTATGTGCCCGTCCTTCAGATATCTGTATCACATAACTTTGCTATGTGCCCGTCCGTCAGATATCTGTATCACATAACTTTTCTATGTGCCCGTCCGAACTTTGCTATGTGCCCGTCCGTCAGATATCTGTATCACATAACTTTGCTTTGTGGGAGTGTATTACATTGCTATGTGGGAGTGTATTACAGCCATGATATATGTATCATGTTAGACTAGTGAAACGAAGGCCGAATCATCGTTCGGTCTCTTCCGTTCAGCTCGGTGTTAATCGGATATGCCTCGTCGATTTTCATAACCCAATCGGAACTCTTCGCCAATTTCGCCTGCTCGGTAAATGAGGATTCCCGAGTGACGGAATCCGACTAGGCAGTTCCGATTGTTCCATAACTACGGTACATAACCGTTTAAAATACTGGATTACGAAATTCGACGATGTAGTTCCGTTGTTCGGTGTCGAACGGAGAAGATCAATTCAACATACGGCAACGTTAGATATAAGCAGCTACAGTAATACATATTCCTCATGAGAATATTGTTGAGAATAAAGTGGAGTTATGTGTAAAATAGAATCTCGCATTCGTGCATTTTTAATAATGAATTTATTAATCTCGTTGCATATAAGTGATCACAGCCTCGCATCATATAGTTTTATAAAACTCATTTATTCAATTCAATATTAAACAGGCACTCATGTAAGATCCTCTTTACATACATCATTCACACGCTGTTTTGCTATACTATACATGTAATAACTGCCATCCACATCAAGGACGGGAATTTGTATGGGCTTTGTAGCTTGTTTTGTAATCTAAAATAGTTCAAGTAGCTATCCCGCCAACAACAATCACATTTTACAACACATTGTCCATCGTTTCGACACTTTCTTACGACGAGATATATGTATATAACTTACATATTTTTAGAATCCAAACTCTATAAACACAACATTCTCGCCCTCGATCGATACTAGTATCATCTCTCGTGTTCGGCGCTTGGAATTATGGGGGGGGGGGGGGGGGGGGGGGGGGGGGGGGGGGGGGGGGGGGGGAAAGTAGTCCGGTCAAACATGGCGGCCCCCATCACGCAGGACACGCCAGTGAAGACGATATTCAACAAAGACAATCCTTGTATGTATGGAAGAATCGTGTGAAGAATTTGTTATGGTGCATGACTTTGACTTCATTTAGAAGTAATATGAAATAGGCAATTCCTAGATAACAGGAAATAATTTAAATAGAACGCGTTATGTTTCAGTAGTGCATGTGCACACCGAATTACTGCACCGCAGATGAAGTCCTGAAAAATCAGGAGGACACCTGCCGAATATCAGTGATAAATTTGAAAAATTCGATATGACGTTTTAACCAGCCAGACCAAACCCCAAAACTGGAGCGTTATTAAGAGTTACCGACTCATTTTACGCATATCCAATCACGATTATTTGAAGAATCAGTAGAAAATTTCTATGCTTGTAATCCACACGTATACAGTATTATATGACCTGAACACATGATACAGTTTTGATAAACAGTAATTTTGAAGTTATTTGGCGGGTTAGTTTCGTTAAGTACAGTAATTGAATGGTTTTCCGGTTGCTTAAATCATCAATCTTTCCTTCCTCGAATCGCTTAACGATATCATCTGTAATATAAATTGATATATAACGTATACTCGTAGATATTTAATCCGCTGAACGGTATTTAGTAATTAGTAAAACAGATTTTAAAATTGAAAGAAGGACTGTTCCCGCTTTTCCTGTTAACTGTTGTATGTTAACTGACGGTAAATACTACTTAATTGAATATGTTTATACAATGCAATGCCTTTGCCAGTTGTGTTTCACTTTGCCAGTTGTGTTTCAATGCAATGACTTTGCCAGTTGTGTTTCACTTTGCCAGTTGTGTTTCACTGTGCCAGTTGTGTTTCAATGCAATGACTGCCAGTTGTGTTTCACTTTGCCAGTTGTGTTTCAATGCAATGACTTTTCCAGTTGTGTTTCACTTTGCCAGTTGTGTTTCAATGCAATAACTTACCAGTTGTTTTTCACTTTGGCAGTTGTGTTTCACTTTGGCAGTTGTGGTTCGATTTGCCAGTTGTATTTCAACTGACAAAAGTTATGTTTCACTTTGCCAGTTGTGTTTCACTTTACCAGTTGTGTTTCAATGCAATGACTGCCAGTTGTGTTTCACTTTGCCAGTTGTGTTTCACTGTGCCAGCTTTTACCTTGCCAGTTGTGTTTCACTTTGCCAGTTGTGTTTGAATGACTTGGCCAGTTGTGTTTCCATGAATCGTTTTGCCATGACCAATCCCAGTGACTGGGTAGTTATTACTTTAGTGACCTTCTCATGTTTTGATTCTTTTTCATAATTTATATTTGATCTAATTTAAGCATATTGTATTGGCATAATGAACAATAGGGTTGGACCACAAGTTCTGATAGCATGTTACGGTCCTCCCAATATACAGTGCACAAAGTAAACATGACTAGGTATATAATCTGCATGCTACAATTGCAATCAAATAATAAACACACGAAACACATGTCAACAGATATATATAAAGGAAAGGCGAGGAGGAGTAGACAAGACCGTTGAAGACATCGCATAGGGTATCAAATGTAAACACGTGAGTTTCAGCAAAAGCTCTTGGTGTGATATGTATGTAATAATGTTGACGCGCATACTGTTAGATAGAGAACATGTTTAAACAACATCATCAGTATCAACACCCAATCGACAGCTGTCATATTATATTTTGTAATTTAAAAATCGCCTTTTCATATTCGAAAAGGCAATGTTTTCCCTTTAATACGAAAATGTGTCGGTAATGAATAAATACAAACTGACCCAGAAACTTTGATCGTTTTACAAAGATGTGTTAAGTAGGATGAAATCAAATTTAACAGTGATTTCGTACGGAGAAGGCAAACATATAACAGTAACAATAAAGAAATGCAAATTATTCCTTCTATCTGATAGATGCAGTTCAAATATTGACAGTGTTTAAAATGCCACCGCTTTTGTTTATTGAGTATTCGACCGTATCTAGGAGTGTTTAAATTTCACTTGAAGTGGTTTTTAATGGCTCATTATTTGATGCGGTCTGGTTTACCATATACTTGCTATGCAATTGAACAATAAATTAAACGAAACGTTGTGACTTTTGAGACAAATAGACACACGGATATATAGGACATATAGACACACGGATATATAGGACATATAGACACACGGATATATAGGACATATAGACACACGGATATATAGGTTGCTCCATTGAAAGGTATGTTGAATTTTGTCTTATTAATCAGACGTTTGTATTTAAATATGTATAACTATGCTACCTGGGATTTTTAAAGTACAATTAAGTTTGTTATATAACTAGTTGTTTTGGCTTGTTGTGTATTAATCACCTATTCCTTGATATGAAATGCACGCTTTTCACGATAAAAGTGTGTATTTTAAATCAAAGTAAAGGATTGAACATGTCAAGATCACTGTCCGTCCCATAGCTCCGGCGTCTTTACTCGAAAGGTATTATCATGTCACACTATACTTACTAATCGATGTTATTTAAATTCAATGTTGTTTAACTATTTTATTTTCATTTGTATTCTGTGTTTTCCTATTAATATACGCATTACATATTTTTTGCTACAAGATAACATAATGTCATTGGTGATATATTTAAGCTTTACAAACAATACATTTCTACTCAAACATAGTGTACCCGTTCTAACTGACCATTTATCATATGGTGACCATCATGTCGTGTTCATGCTGGTAACTTCTTAGGTGCGTGTCATAAAAGTATTTATTTTACTTCGATTACGAAACAAGTTATACAGCTTATACAAATCAGGCTCGATGGTACGGGTCACATCGTTGTGTGGGCTTGATGCGTAGGGATACCTGCAGAACCCGGGGAAAACACACGTGGACGACCAACGCATTCGCTCACTTACAACGCCGAGACGGGGAATCGAAGCCATGTTGCACTAGTGAAAGGCGAGTACGCTACCGACTGCGCTGCTCGAACGCCATCATTGCTTTAATTATATTAATTGATATATTTAGTTAACGTCCCGCACGAAAGGGTTCGATGTTATAAGTGAGCGGTTACGAAGGGTGCTAACTCTGTCGTGAATTGTATTTTTTTCAACATAAAAAACATACAGATACTGTCACCCACGGCATCGAGAGTGATTTGTATAAGATGTGTAGCTTGTTTCGTATCTAATGTAAAATAAATAAAATGCAGTAAATTAATGGCATCCCTTCAATAGTTAAACAACTGCATATTACATTGTTAAGTAACCCTTTAAACACCAACATATTCCACATTTTTCAAAATCCCACATCTCAGAAGCTGTGTAAGATGCTCACATTATTATTATATTATTATTATTATTTTAATGTTTATTCATTTTGTATTACCTTATTCCGTATTTGTCTTTTTATAGTTTTAGTTTAGTCGGACCTGTTGTAAATAGTCTCGTCAGTTCGTATTATTGTAAAGGATAAGCGACCTATCATTATAAATAGACAGGTTTCAGGCATGTTAGTTTGAAACTGCAAGCATATCTTTGATATGTAAAAGGGATTTTGTCCCAATAGCACGGGGCTCAAAACAATATTCACCTTCTAAAGTTGCCAGCTAATGTGCACACTTACCATTGTTCTGCACTTGTTGTTGTTTTACTTCGACCAGAACACTGGTCTGTAGAATGGAAACACATCTAATTGTGTTCTCTATAATGTTTTCTATTACAACACTAGAAAATAAAAGTAGACTCCCGACAACCCTATGGTGTTACATCAGTAACGGTGGTTCTTTTGCAACGGCAATAAAAGACCTTTTCAGAACACAAACGCAATGACACATCAGTCTGAATGTCTGTATCTTCACTTTCGCAGAATTATCCTTCAAACACTAACATCCTTTATACAAATGTAATTAGAAAATGCCTTTAACGCTGTTTGTAACATTGTTGAAGAATACAAGGCGTGTGCAATTTTATTTTAATGTTACAAGTAATAACTGAGTGACACTGTCTGACATTTCTTAATTAAAGATATTCCGGAAGAGAAGACAGGATATATCGCAATAAAAGTAAAACGTTTGTTTTAAAAATAGACAAGCGTATGTTCATACCAATTTAAATAATTTCAGCTTGATTATATACGTTTTGTTTATAATATAATAAATGTGTGGATGTTAAGTATAAACGTGCATCAATACACGATACCTGTTACGTAAGAGACACATGCACATATCTTGCATACCGGATAAGGTTACCCGCGTTTTACATGGGTGATGGAAAGCCATGATCTTACACATGTGTACGGTGTTCCTTTCGGGCCATCGTACCATCGCTGTGCGATGGTACGATCGCTGCGCGATGGTAGGATGACGATGGCACGATGCTACGATAGCGATGATACGATGGTCCATCGCGTCATCGCCATAGTACCATCGTGCCGTCGCCATTGTACCATCGTGTTATCGCGCATCGACTTTAAACGCGATGGTACGATGGTCCATCGTACTATCGCGCATCGACATTTTTCAAGTCGATGAGCGATGGTACAATGTTATGATGGTGATAGTACGATGGTACGACGACGATGACGCGATGGACCATCGTGCCATCGCCATCGTACCATCGTACCATCGCCATCGTACCATCGTACCATCGCGCATCGCAGTCGATGTGCGATGTTGCATCGCCTCCGGCTCCATCGTACCATCGCTTCATCGCCTTTCGTTTAAACATGCGCACCGGCACCAATTAACCTTCGTCAGAAGGCTTTGCCGCCACCAGCCACAATCATGTCGTCTGAAGAAGAAGGTAATTGACTATTGTCGGTAAGAAAACATTGCCAGAAAGTATTGTCGTATCTCTGTATCCATGATGTTCTCCATTTTTGTTTTGCTTTGATGTGCGCGTGTCTAAACGGAAGGCGATGGAGCGCTGGTACGATGGAGCAGGGGGCGATGCAACATCGCACATCGACTGCGATGGAAGGATGGCACGATGGTACGATGGCGATGACACGATGGTATGATGGCGATGATACGATGACCCATCACGTTATCGCCATCGTACCATCGAACTTCGACATCGAAACATCATACCATCGCGCATCAACTTATAAAAGATCGATGCGCGGTGGTACGATGGACCATCGTACCATCGTATCATCGAGTACCACGATGGCGATGGTAAAATGGTACGATGGCGATGACGCGATGGACCATCGTACCATCGTCATCGTACCATCGTGCCATCGCCTTCATACCATCGTACAATAGCGCATCGACTTGTAAAGGTCGATACGCGATGGTACGATGGCCCTAACGGAACACCGTACATGGGGGAAGATACAAGTCAACAATGAAAGTTGAATGACGTCAGTCTGTAAACAAACATGCAAAACATTAGTAGTTGGCGATGTAAATACGCAGAATGTAAATGGTAAGCAAGAAAAACAATCTATCATGGGTATCCGGTTCAGATAGGGAAAATCCAACACTCGGTATAACTGTTTTAATCGGAACCTCGGCAGAGCCTCCTCGGCAGAGCCTCGATCCGATAAAAACAATTATACCTACTGTTGGAATTCCCGATCTTCACCGTGTACCCATGAACGATTTTTATAAGCGTTAATCAGCAGTAGTTGTTATTAGGCTCTAAGTAGATTTTTATTAAACACATAGTTGGGCTATATATATATGTATTTGATTATAAATAATCGCCTTCTGATCTAATGTGTGTGTTGTATGTGTTGCTTTAGGGTGGACATTTTACATTTAATTACTTATATTATCCTGGCAGACATTCATCGCCCTAATATCCAATATACATTACAATCTCGGACGTATTCCAATTCCCATTATTGGTTATATCTTATTGGCGCCTTTTGCACTTACAACGTTTTAATCCTTTCTATCACTGTATTGTAAGCATTTGCTAACATAGCAGCGCTTATATTGGCATTGACGCGATACTGCCTATAACAGAACCGACTACAAGTATGATATACAATGCAATACAAACTGTCTGGTCGGTGTGTTCAAGTTATAGATAGAAATCAAATAGAATCAGAAGGACTTTCAATAATATTGTTTGCAATTGTAGTTAGAAGGCGATGGTTTGTAGTTCGTCAATAGAAGTCGATGCAAAATTCAAAGGATGTATAACATTTACAGAGCCTGCCAAAACAAGCATTTAAATCAACACTATATCTGAACTAGGTATTTAAAGTAACGCGAGAGACATGACAAACACTTGTTGACAATACTTCCTGATAAAAGATCAGTGGCAAAGTACTTTAAAAGAGTATGATAATGGACCTTTGGAAACGGCCGAACCGAACATGACACATACAAAATAGTGCAGTCTCGGTTTGATTGAGTCTGTTCATGAACGGTAGTGAAATATGCTAGCTACCGATCATGCCCTCTAGCCCCGGGTTGAGCAGAACTCAATATTCATAAAATATATAGTACATAATTTTAACCATCTCGAAGATGGCATGCATATGGCGGTGGACATAGAGATTTTCCTCCCCCATGTCCAGCGGCGTATGGTCCCAGTATCTAACAAAATACTTTGCCCGGAAGAGCAGCGGTTATGAAGCTTGCATATAACAAGTAACAGCTAAAAGTCTAATGAGAACAATGAGAAAAATGGTACTATCGAAACAACATAGCACAAACGCAATGACACCATCTGTCCGTTCTGTATACCAGCCTAAACCGACGGTATGGTGCACCCTCTCTATTATCAACCTATTAAAAATGGGACAGTGGTAATAATGGATGCTCACCGGACTATTAACGAAAACAGATGGCGCAATATTCTCTAAACTTGTTAAGCTAAAATCGCATGCTCAAGCTCAAAACTCAAATAATTCATTTAGGTGTAACTTGTTTAAATGTTTGTCTTTCCTCCCAAAGTTTTCCAGATAGTTGTAATGCATACTTATCTCTATTTGTGTAAAATTTCAGATCATTACATGACTGTTTAGTAAGATATTTAACAAGTTATAGCTGAGCTTGAGTATGATATTTCAACTTAAACATTTCGAGAATACGTGGCCTGGCAAAACTAACACTATAGTGAACATTAGGGGTACGACACATTCGGAATGAAGAAGAATATCTAACCTAACTGTCCTTTTCATGATTTATATCGAAGTACACCTAGAGCACGAAACTGGCGCATATTTTAAGAAAGGTCCATTTTGTAACGCTAACATGAAACAGTTACGATGGTTACATATCAACTGGCAGTTGTAAAGAAGGTTACTTTATTATAAAAGGCAGTTTTTAAAGTGAAACATGAAAACAGTTGCTCCGTACATAAGTTACAATCCAGTTACACCGTAGTTACATTGAGTTACATACAGATTATACACATTGATTCTATGTTCATGTATATAAAAAACCTTGTTACAATGTTTACAATAGTTACGTTTGAGAATTTTAAAAAAAAAATCTTTTATTTCTAGAGTAGTTACATCAGTTATATAATAGTTACACTACATTTACACAGCGATACATGAATAGTTGCTATTTAACGTGCATTCTCTTCAAAACGTGGTTACAATGGTTACTTTTGTTATAAAAAGAAGTTTTAAAAGTGAAACATGAAGAAGGATAAAAATATCGGACAGGGAAAGCAGCATTCAAGGACGACAGTCAACCACAAAACACAAAAACAAACACGCAAACAGACAAACGAAAAGGCAAAAGTAATAAAAAATGCAAACGACATCACAAACACAAAAGGGTTGACAATAGGGCTACCGCCTTGGAACGGTCAGTGGCAAAGTAGGCCACTGGGGGTTTAAACCAGTTCTAGGGTGCACCAAACCTCACACTTACCCTACTGTCATCCCATTAAAACAGGACAGTGTAAATAAAGAAATCCCCTCCATGATCTAATCTCTAACCAACAAGGCAGCATCAATAGGCAATATAAGTAAAACACAAATATGCTCGTGTAAATATAATACAAAAAACAATAGCCTAGAAAGCCACAATGAAGGTACTCAGTGACTTGGCAGAAGCTAGAGCAGTAAGAGAATACACCATTAAGGGCACGACAAGAAAGATCATGGACATACATCAAACGCCACCGTCCCAATGGGCTTTTGGTAGGCGTCATCATAGGGTCCACAGCCTGTCCGGTCATCGTACAGTTAAAGAGGAAAGCATAGTGGCGAATTGTAACAGGGTCCACCACCAAGCATGCAGTACGTTGCAAAATGATAGGGTCATAACCTCTTTTGATAAACTTTTTAACAAGTTTAACAAAGATAGTATGAAAGTGATCATGACCAAGAATCTTACGAAGTTTATAAATCACATCACCATAGAAGTCAGGTTGTGATAGTCCTTGTCGCAGAAGAGTCCTTAAATTACATTTATATTTGGAAAGAAGATCAGCGTTACGATAATAAAATTTTGCAAAGGTTTTACGAAGTTTATGGTAACGGTAACCCTGATTGAGTAACTTTTTAGCTATACAAAGATTACGAATATTAAAGTCCTCAACTCGAGTACAAGCTCTAGAAAAACGAATAAGTTGAGACAGATACACCCCATAAGAAGTTGCTCGGGGAACATCCAGTTGCTCGGTACATAAGTTGCAATCCAGTTACACCTTAGTTACTTGAGTTACATAAAGAATATATATGTATATATCTATGTGCTTATTTTATCCTGGTTACAGATGATACCTTGTGGCTACATTTGATAATTCGAAACATTATCCTTTTTTCTAGACTAGGTACACCAGTAACATAACAGTTACACTATGGTTACACTATGGTTACACAGGGATACATGTAAAGTTCCTATTTTACCTGCAGTTTCTTCAAAACGTGGTTACAATGGTTACTTTATATAAAAGGCAGTTTTTAAAGTGAAACATGAAAACAGTTGCTCCGTACGTAAGTTACAATCCAGTTACACCTTAGTTACATTGAGTTACATACAGATTATACATATTTATAAAAAAAAGCCTTGTTACAATGGTTACAATAGTTACGTTTGAGAATTTTAAAAAATGACTTTTTTTCTAGAGTAGTTACATCAGTTACATAACAGTTACACAGCGATACATGAATAGTTGATATGTAACGTGCATTCTCTTCAAAAATTGGTTAAAATGGTTACTTTTGTTATAAAAAGAAGTTTTAAAAGTGAAACATGAAAACAGTTGCTCGGTACATAAGTTACAATCCAGTTACACCTTAGTTACATTGAGTTACATACAGATTATACACATTGATTCTATGTTCATGAGTGTTTTATAAAAAAAAAAGCATTGTTACAATAATTTCAATAGTTACGTTTGAGAATTTTAAAAAATGACATATTTTTCTAGAGTAGTTACATCAGTTACATAACAGTTACACTACAGTTACACAGCGATACATGCATAGTTGCTATTTAACGTGCATTCTCTTCAAAACTTGGTTACAAAGGTTACTTTTGTTATAAAAAGAAGTTTTAAAAGTGAAACATGAAAATAGTTGCTCGGTACATAAGTTACAATCCAGTTACACCTTAATTACACTGAGTTACATAAATACACTTTCTATAGTTTTTTCTGCATAACAGATTTTCTTTAAACTTTTTGTACAGTAAGTCTGTTATATATATAGACAGAAAAGGCAAAAATAATGGTAGGTCACCATGCTTGTTAAAATTTTAAAAAAATAATTTGTAATGCCACCGTCATGTCAATCTGTCCAAGAAGTTGAACAAGTCCATAAAATAGCTAAATAAGATATTTTTGAAGTCTAATCATTTATTCATTGGTCACAATTCTGCTAAAATTGTATTAAAGTAAAGAACATTTAATTACAATATATAACTCTTAACTGTAAACATGTGGTGCAATTATTGAACTAAACTGACACTATTTATCGCAATATATATAATATTTATGAATGAACCCTTTGTAACTTTAATTGTATTGTAAATTGTACATTTTGAGCTCATAACAGTATTTTCTATTATGTTTAACTATGTTGACTACTTGTAAACTATAATTATAAGGTGACTTATAGGTCCGTTGGGCCGGGTGTTTCTCTATGCATTTGTATTAAATGTTTGTTATTTGCGTATACACATGTCACTATAATAAAATATTTACTTACTTACTTACTTACTACAATAACATTTAAAGCTCATCTTTATGTAAAACCTATATTTTTTTTACAAAATCTGTTGAGACCATTACCACAATTTATGCACAAATTAGCCCATAATGATACAATTTCCTTTTTTTTTGTATGTTCCCAATAACAGAATTTTTTTAAACTTTCTAAGCACATAATTTAACATATATAAAAACAAAATATGCAATAAAAATGATAGGTCCCCATGCTTGTTTAGAAAAAGAATTTGAAACCCTACCCCTACGCTAAAAGGCCAAGTTTTGTATGAAATTATATAGAAATGGTATATTTTCCTTTTTTGTTATGTTCCTAATAACAGAATTTGTTCAAACTTCCTAGGCACTTATTTGAACATATATTTAGACAATATATTCAATTAAATTTATAGGTCACCATGCATATTGAGATTTAATATTGGTTTTTGGAACCGTACCATTATGCTTAATTTTTTAAATTTTGTTGGAATTTTTACAAAATGCTATATTTTTCCTATTTTATGTATGTAATAATAGGCCTTTATTTAAATAAAGACAAAAAAAAAAAAAAAAAATAAAATAAAATAAAAAAAAAATAAAAAAAATAAAAATTAAAAAAAAAGAATAAAAAAAAAAGAAAAGACAAAAAATAGAAATAGACATCAAAAGCAACATTTCAGTAATTTTTTAGGAAAATCCATCGAAATGTTTTAGAAGCGAGTTTTAGGTTACAATGGCTACATATGATAATTTGAAACATTGTCGTTTTATCTAGACTAGTTACATCAGTAACATAAAAGTTACACTATGGTTACACATAGTTACATCTAGCATTCATAGTTTACTTGCATTCCTTTCAAAACCCGGTTACAGTGGTTACATTTTATATACATCAGTCTGTTCTTAACATAAAGAATGAAAAAGAAAATTATGTACAGAAGTAACATTACGGTTTCACCTTAATTACATTGAGTTACATAAATAACATAGACATTGCATTTCCCACTGCGCTTTTATAAATATGATGGCAACAGTGGTTACAATGGTTACATTTGATAATTTAGAACATTTTATTTTTTCTAGACCCATTGTTACATCTAGAATTCATATTTGTCTTTCATTCTCTTCAAAACGTGTTTTCAGCATCATATGTTAGTTTTTTCATAATATATCACGGTTACCGGATTCCTATCTTCTGCACACCTGTCGGGCGACTCTAAACAATGATTATTGCAATATGTTGATGAGTCATTAAATATTCAAAGTGTTAAATCGTACCTTGTACATGTAATGTCTTACAGTGGAAGACAAACGGAAGTAAGCTTACCAAAGAGTTAAACCAATTAATCCATAAATATAATCCACTGCGAATTTAAATGCATAACCAAAAATTTAAATCAATATTCATATTGTTCATATATCAGCTGTCCCAAATAGTTTATTTCAATGCATGCTGTTGGTTCTTATGTTTGAAATACTTTACAGATAGATATGATTTTGGTTTAAACTTTTACAGTTTCTAATGATTACATACATAATTTGCTATACATAATTATAATCACATGAAAGGTTACACAAACGTCCGTCTGTTTTCAAATATTTAGAGTTACTGAAATCACATGACAAGATAGAAATAATAAAACTTTCGTTATATGTTAAAGAATCAATTATATTAAGGAACGCATTATTAACTATTGAAAGGTAGCTACTTAGTTCAACCTCCTACTCTTATTTGCCATACTACATAGTAATGATAATAGTAATAATGAAATGATAAATTATACCATTTGTATATATTTCACCATTTACTTGTATATATACGTTGACATCATATATGCTAATATGTATGTATTGTAGACGATGTACTTTGTACTGGTCTGAATAAAAAGTCTGTCTGTCTGTCTGTCATTTATCTACACACTCTAGTTCCTACATATAATCAGTAATTAATCATAGATCATATCAATCACGTCTGGTAATCAATAATCCAAGGATGTAATAGAAACAAAAGGAATTATAATAAAATAACAATTTATATTCCCTTTCACTTCTTTCAGTAAATCAAAAGAAATAGAGCTACTACATTTAAAAATCTGTAAGAGAATTATAATACTTGTTCAGCGGGAGTGTATGGTGAATTTGGTAGATACCCATTGTATATATCACTTTATGTAAAAATTATTAAGTATTGGAGTAAATTTATTAATACTGATAATGTTATATTGAAAATTATGTTTAAAATATCATACGAAGACTGTATTGTTGGTCGAAAAAATCGTACTAGTAACTGATAAAACGTTTATAGTCTCATTTAAACAACGCCTAGTTTATACTTTTATACATAAATGGTTCTCAGATAAAGAAAATATTAAGGTTCTTAATTTATACAATATTAGTAAAGCATCGTTTGGATATGAACGATATTTAGATCTCATCCCAGGTGACTTACATTTCGAGTTCCCGCCTTAATTCCAGTCCCAGTTGCATTCAAGTACCCCAAAAATGCATTCCGTTTGCGTTTCGTTTGCGTTCCGTTTGCGCTCTGTTTGCATTCCGTTTGCATTTCATTTTTATGAATGCATTTTTTAAAATGCAAATCATTTGCGTTTTTGAATGCATTCAGCGTTTATAAACGAAACTATGCATTCATTTACATGCACGGAACTAATGCAACATAATGTGTGCGTTTAAATGCACAAACGGAAAAAAAGCATTTGCGTTCGTTCGTTCAGCGTTTACCAATCGCAACATTTCTGACGATTGAACTACGCATGATATCCAGTCATGCGATTCTTACCACGAGTCGGCGACTAATGTTTGTGATCATATTGAAGAATGTGTCCTTTGGTTGACATTATTTGGTGGTGCACATTGATGATTATTCTGTTTTCTTCCTGGATTATGTTATTTTCATCAACAATTTAACATACTTGACACTATATAAAAATATGCCGTCTGATTTTATCAACATTATATCAGTTTTATAATGAAATAATATAAAGTTTGTGCTACACAATAAATACATTTCCTATTTTAAATCAGTAAAAATGAAGTGTGTAATCGTGCTTAAAAAACACCATTTACACAGTGTATTTCTTTATATTATAATATTGCAAAACGCACTTTGTTTAAATCGAGACTTCAATAATGTACTCAAAAGGATAATATTGAAAGTTATCCGCAATACCGAAATGCATTTGCGTTCGTTTCGTTCGTTTCGTTCGTTCCGTTCGTTTTCAGCGTTTAGCGTTTTAAAAAATACATTCATCGTTCGTTTTTTTAAACGCTGAACGCTGAAAACGAACAAAACGAACGTAACGAACGAAATGCATTTTTAAAATATAGATCGTGCAACGTTCATTCTGCGTTCGTTCTGCGTTCATTCTGCGTTCATTTTCTTTTCGTTCAGCGTTCGTTCTGCATTTATTTGGAGTACTTGAACGCAACTGGGTCTATTTTTACCAGGTTTTTATAGCGGATATTTCGACAAAAATACCTGTTTAAAAACATTTTACTGAAATAATGTGATAACCTGTTTAAATTTTCAAATGCACATTTTTTAGGCCGAATTTAAGATTTTTGTTTCATACCCCAGGCAACCCCGTTTTCGCTTCTTGGAGAAGGGGTTAGATGGGGTATGAAAGTTAATACTCGAACAACGTAATGATAACATTAATTTATAAGATGCGCTTAACTTCGCATTCATTACGAATACAAACTGGGCGTTATGCTACAAACTTCCTAGGGAGAATCGTTATTGTATATGTTGTAATACTAATGATATAGAAGATGAATATCATTTAATATTAAACTGTCCTTTTTACATTTATTTAAGAAATACGTATTTTAAAAGAACTATTAGTACAAAAGACCAATTATGTTAAAGTTCATTGAATTATTACAATCTGGGAATAGACAAACTATTTTTGATTTATAAATAAAATTTGCACTAAGTTACGTATATCTGTTACTACATAGTTCATCCTCTAATTACAATAGTATTGATTTATTTTGTTAAATTGTATTTCGAGTGCGCATGCGCGTGCTTCATGCATGCGTGCTTGCGCGCGCGCGCGTGTGTGTGTGTGTGTGTGTGTGTGTGCGTGTGTGTGTTATTATAAAGTTGAATAATGCCTCTTTGTAGCGTGTTTTAACAAGAACACATTCACGATCGAACCAGTCATTAGTATAGCTATGGAGTACTTGATAAGACGGTCTCAACATCTTTCGTTTTTAGTATGTTGAACTTGTTCACCAAGCTCTAGTAACCATGTTTTTTCACGAATCCTAACTACAGCCTCACTGATGAATCGACGCATTGCCTGAAAAAGAAGAACCCATATTTTAACAGGTGTTTCTTCTTTTCTAGTGCGGATACAAATAAGGTAATGTCATTTAGAAATTTCAAATAATTTCTTTGATACATTGTTTAAGTTATATATTGTTTATGTAGCTATTTCATCTATTGTTCCATCGTTTTGCTGTGCGGTCTATAAATCGACCAATCATCATCATCACGTGATCATCACGTGATCTTGCATAAAATGTCCAACAATATATTCATACGCCGTATTGATCTCCTAGGATAGTTTATTGAGATTTTGTAACCAGTTAATTTTATACTTTATTTCTCTTGCCTTCACCATCAAACGCATATCTTCCATCTTTCTTTTTATGGTGTGACATGGCCTTTATAGCCTTCATATAATATTTAATAGGTTTGATCGGTAATGGTTATCGCATAAGCAACTATCCTTTGTAATTCCTTCTCCAATTGCGTGCGAAATTTCATCTGGTACCCTACTGGTACACATCGCCTGTCTATACCTCGATAACACGGACGGTACCATTCCCGAGCGTCTCTTTGAGAGGAGGTCATTACATTCTGAGCAATGTAATCGTAAAGATATGTGGTCTTTGATGTTTTATGAATACATGTAAGACAGAACAGAACGCCTGAGTGTGCCAGACTGTAACGAAATTGAATCACATTAGATGAAATTGCGTAGCTTTGACAGAATGACGGGGAATTTTGTATCTGAGTCCGTCGCAAATAGCTGAGGTCTTCCTCCACCAATTAAACTGGCCACCATACATAACCTAATTGATATGTTGATAAATGGCGTAAAACACCATGCAAAAAAAAGAAAAAGAATTGAAACCGAAACCGATTTGATGAATCTGGTTTGGTAAATCCGTACGTTATAATCAAATGCTAAAACTGAAAATAGATTTTAGCAAAAATGTATCTGTATAGCATTGATTTATTGATATCATAAATGAATCTGAATGAATAAGAAACAATTAGTGATATATAAAAAAACAAATAAGATACACAATCTGCATTAGACCAAAAAAGAGGTGTTTCCCCTAACAGCTCTAAATAAAATAGGGTAGGTGGGTAGGGATGTTTCTTTTTTGCTTAAAAAAGTTTAGAGTCGGTCGGCCGAGGGGAAACACACCTATTTTTTTGGCCTTATCTCAATAAATCTGAGGCCTTATCTCAATAAACCTGAGGCCTAAAAAAAAGATTTGCTTGTATTTTTGTGACCATTAGGGATCTGTACAACAAAATGTGTTTACTCAATTTATTAGCTTTCGGCCAAAGGCCTTTATCAGAATATACATTTACCACTAAACCACTACATTATTGCTCAATCCAATGTATTTAAGGAATACATTTTATTTTTTAACATTCATGGCACTGAATAACACCAAAAGTAAGTGAATCCAGAAGGGATTGTTAACTTTGCTCGCGACCAGATGCTATTCATAGTCCCAAGAATGTTAAAAAAATAAAATGTATTCTTTATATTTATATTATTATTGTACTCAATCAATACCCATATGTCCCGTTTCTCAACCATTTTCTTCTCTAAATTAATAAAAATGCAGAATAACACCTATATTTATCACGGCAAATGGGACAGCGTAAACATTTAGCCTCGCCTTCCTAACCTTTTATGGTTTACTCACGTCACACGTCACTTGCTTTTTTTTGAAAACGTCATAGTTTTAACTGCGCGTGAAAAAAATGAGATTCACACAGAAATAGTCAATAGTCATCAATATGTTGTGAGTGTAATTTTAATGTGGTTTGTTGTTTAACCCTAGTTAACAAGTTAATATAAATTACTTGGTAAATAAAAACAAACTGTAAATGCCTGGTCTTTATGAATATTTTAACCCTTGGGTAAATTTTAATATTAAAAGCCTTAATATGTCTTGAAATCATTGAATTTAAATCTATTCTTCAAAGCCTGCAAATGGCAAAACAGTATCTGTGACCAGTGTACACAAGAACAGCTTTTGATTAGTAATACAGGCTTGTCAGGTTTATTAAGTTTATTTACTATTGAATGTTTTATTTATTTAATGAAAAAACAGTTAATGCATGGAACATTCAATACACACCTTGTTCCAAGGTCAAGCCAAGGTTCAGTTTCAGCCATTCAAAGTTAGAGGAAAAAACAATAAATAACAAAATATCCCTACCCTACCTACATTTTTTTGAAGATGTTACCCGAAACAAACACCTTTTGTTAGGCCTGTTGTCATTCGTAGCATCATTGGCCGAAGTGTTCCGAATGATCCGTCTTGAATCTACACCAATCCATCCCGAGAGCAGGATTCGCGGTTTCTCAACTCTTGTTCAGGATTTATCAAAACTGTTGTAAACAAACACTATGGATTTTTTTAATCCAGTTCCGGTTTCATTGTAATCAAACACGACCTTATTCTAAGGCGCAATTGCATCATAGTTCACCATGCTCTCAGTACCTTCGGTACTTTGATTTAAAGAGCGGATCTGCAACATCTGGTCTTGTATTTGTAAATTGTATTCAATTTATAAGATTATCAATACTATTCATATCACCTTTGATAACGGACAGACGGAAGGACGGACAACCCCACACCATATTACGTTCCGTTATTCAAACGGGTGTATAATAAAATTATTAATATGTATAAACTTCGATCTAAACAGGTATACCATTCAATAAACATTTCATTTCCTACAGTTTTGCTTAAACAATGTAACAACAAGCACATATTATATAGTTAAGGTCATATCTGTGTTGCACTGGTGATATAGCAAAATACAACACTGACTAGGTATACGTTGAAACTGTCGCGTTTACACACACAAAAAAACAGCAATAACGCCTCATCGGTAAAATAATGCATAAACAAAGACTAACCTTTCATAATTACAAATTACTCTATAACGTCCTATTGAAATTAAAGGGAGATATAAAGGAAGAGATACCACATAAGCTATATTTACAACATTTAAAACATCGAAAAATATATTTAAAACGTACTTATATCGTCAAATATGTATCCCGCATAAATAAGTTGGGCGTGTTTATGTAAATAGCAGAACCGGTTTATCGTGCAGGAACACAGCCTTTACACGGGCTTATTGTCATATTCTGTACAACGTATAAAACTTACAACATGCGAAATGGATTTGAAGGAAGTTAAATCAGATTATTTTTTTTAAATAATTTCGTCTGCTTTGAACAATAGACACAGATGCTGCGTCTAGTTATACTAAAATACAGGTTACGTATTCGCACATCGTATAGAGTGAATATACTATGAATGCATAATAGTCCGATCCTTCCAAATTAGATACAAGACAAGAGTGCTTAACGAGATTTACGGACAGCCAGCTAGACCCAATGGTCGCAAATGTATATAACTGCTTTACGTGATCAATCGTCATAATTACTATTATATTGAAAAGAAAAAGAAACGCATAATTGGGATTTCCACTACTTATTTTATGTATAATATGCTGCTATCAATCGAATAGTACTCGGCTGCTTTAGGCACTTTCGGGAAAAAAAAATAACGTTTACCCTTTCAAAGTTTTATTATTGACAGAATGCCCGTTTGTCTCAAGCAGGTGAGTCTCAAGAAGGTGGGCACAATGCTGCAATCTCTTCACATTAAATACAGTACTGAACATGCTCGAATTTTCAAAGCGGAATTTCAACATATATGCGTTTTTGTCTAATTGCATACATGTAGCAATTATGTGATTAAAAGGTCTACTAATACAGCCTAATTGTATTGTTACTCTAACTAGCTATAGCTATTTTCCCTACAATCCGTTTTGGGATACGTCTGTAATTTTTCATGTAAAAAAGTGTGTATTACAGTGTTTAATAGGCAAATCGATGATTATGCGTTTCTTTTTTATTTCATCTTTCATCCGTTTTTGCGCACATTATGGCCTATTTAAGTGGCGATGTGCCGTAAAACACCATTCATTCATTCATTCATTCATTCATTCATTCATTCATTCATTCATTCATTCATTCATTTATTTATTTATTCATTCATTCATTCATTCATTCATTTCAGTATAGTGCAATGCCCATACTTTCACTCACCCAAGTGTATAGCTATAACTAAATGTCTATCGTGGAAATTAAAAGTAAACAACAGAAAAACTAAAAAAATTGTCTTTGGTGCCAGAAACATAAACCGTTTCTCATTTAACATAGGACCGGAAAAAATCGAAATAACAAATAAATACAAATACCTAGGAGCAATATTTACTAGCTCGGGTAGATAATAATTGTTATTGTATTATTACGCTGATATATAAGTAGGTATATAGTTAGAACAGGAAATGCAGCTTTCACAGAATACAGTAAACCCCAAACACGCAGAAAGACAAACAAGAATATAACGTAATGTGACGTAATATGCCTTTATTATATATATATATATAATAAAGGCATATTTCGTCACATAATACAAAAATGATTGACAGTAGGGCTACCGCCTTGGAACGGTCAGTGGCAAAAAGGTCGCTGGGGGTTTAAACCAGGTTCTAGGGTGCACCAAACCCCACACTCACTCTCCTGTCATCTCTATGAAAGACATACAATCCGTTTGTATATGTCATATACATTATGTGTAAAACAAGTAGTTATTATTTTTCATGTATACCTTGTTCGAGTAAAATGAGTACACATGTATTTAATCTGCATTAAACAGAAAATAAACACAGGTTTATCGCAGTTATTTATTAATATTTACTTAGTGTCCATGCTATATAGATAGATATTAAATATGTAGATATAAAGATATATAAATATAGAGTATTTTATCGCAGTTATCTATTAATGTGTACTTAGTGTCCATGCTATATAGATAGATATTAAATATGTAGATATAAAGATATATAAATATGTAGTATTTTATGTTTATAGTTCACAAAGCTTCATCAAGGGCAAAATATATTTATAATCTCCTAGCTAGTCGCATCTTTATTCAAAAGTGAGAGTTCATATACATGTATATAAATAATAGCTAAGCGTCTGAGGAGCTATCAAGTCACTAGATACTTTATAACGTTTCCATCACATATTATAGTACGCATCTGTTTAAACGTCTTATTTGTATTCACATGAATGCTTGCATATTGTCTCACATGAGAGATGTCAGCCAATATAAAACTTACGAATACGAGGATTCACGTATTATAAAAATACTTACAAGTGCAGCCATTGTGTCTAAGATATTGATCTTTGATCACAGGTATATTGTGCCTCAACAGAAATTCATGGTGTTCCTTACAGAACACAGACCCAGGTTTTGGTTCTAGAATGCACGTGTTCGGGTGGATAACCCTTCGCTTCTTGCGGCACGGCCATCATGCAAACAAACATGTTTAGTTTCCAGCAACCATCTATTACTTTAAGGTTATCGCATCCTGGAACAAACGAATAATAAACATTTATAAATCTAAAGTATTTTCCTACGTGCACGTATATGAGTATAGAACTGCAATGAAACAATGTGTTTTCCATTCGGTATAAATCACGTATAATTCACTGTCCGATTCACGTTTAATGTTCCTTGAATATTTTTGTTTCAATGCCATTTTCCCTGTCATAAGCACATGGATAGTTCTACAGGCGTCTGTAATAAATATAAGTACACTTAGCATCTTGAATTTATAAAGTATATTTATACTTCCATGGACGAGTGATATATAAAGCACTATCTCGCGATAATCTTCTCATGGTATACCTACTATCCTGGTAATAATTAAATATGTGCAATAGTTTAATGATATTCAGGATAATAGTGACCACTCTAGTATTGTAGTATTGATGATTATGTTCTTATATATACGCGATACATGATAATATAAATATAATTATCAGAGATAATGTGTGACTCATCTGTGGCTCAAACCAATACTCTCTATAACTATCCAAGCACTCAACCGTTATCCAAGCACTCAACCGTTACAGCTAACACATCACTGAATACGACACACAGTGCTTTGACCACCATCATCATTTTTATTCTCCTAAGTCACAATAAAGTACTTACCTTCATCAACGACGTGTTCTGCTTCTGGATCTCCTACAGCAGTCAATGTGCTGTTCTCGTCAAAAAACTGACTTAGCTCGAGCTTTGGAAAAGCGAAATATGTAAAAAAGAAAAAAAAGTACCATACTTAAGCAGTAATGTATATATAATCAGTTGCAACAGAAAGTGTGCATTGAGTTTTACTAGAATTAATTGTATACATTCCAAAATGAATATGTCAGGTACCAAAAGTTGTATCATTCTATTCAATATGTGAGGCTTGTCACTCCCTATAGAGATTGTCTAAAGGTACAGATAACACAAACTCTAATATAAATAATAAGGAAATACTGATAAATAAACAATAAGGAAATACTGATAAATAAACAATAAGGAAATACTGATAAATAAACTGAATAAGGAATTAACGATAAATAAATAAGAACGAAAATACGTAGTGTGCGTTTTTAAATGTACTGAGTGTATTTAATAATACCAGCATTTGAAATATTTCACACTGATTTAACTGAACAATCCCCTGACAGTTTAACACCGAAGTAATGCCAAAGTAAAATAAATAAGTACCTTCATCATAATTCTCAGGTTCCAAATCATCTTGAAATACACCTTCGTCATGTTCCTCATGTTCTGTTTAAAATTCAAAAACATGGAATTAGTTTTCAGACCAAATAAACTCATTAACAAATAAAGTCTATCAAAAGAGCTTCATCGAGAACAACTGACAATCAAAGTGCTGAAAGCACTGATGGACTAGGGGCTTTGGAAATTGAACAGTTCTGTTGGGTGACATGGTGTACATGGTGTAAACCAGTATAGCGAACAATTGTTATCAATAACGGTGCATTGTTTTTCCTATTTTACTACTGGACTATCTGTAAGTATCAATTTGGTTCTGTGTTGACAAAACTGGCGGAAAGCGTCTTCTTGAGTTCGAAGGAATCAGATTGTAATTATTAAATTCCGACGCATGCACCGGATAAAAAGTATGGGCCGTATGATTTATCCTTTTAGGAAAAATACGTCTAATTTTATTATTGTTTACATATTTTTTGTATTGTGCTATGTATTCCAGAAACATTATTCACAACCGTACCTTGTATCAATACACACGTAGGATTTAAATGTTCACATGTAACCATTGTAACCGTTGAAACTATGCTGTTGAAGGAAAAAGAGGATTAAATTAAGTGTATACACACATCATTTTACGGCGTAACAGAATGTAACTGTTGTGTAACTCGCATGTAACTAATGTACCTGCCATCAATAAACACGTAGGTTTTCTATTTCCATGTGTTACCATTGTAACCGTTGTAACTATGATTTCGAAGATAATTCTTTTTCCACATGCAACCATTGTAACCGTTGAAACTATGATGTTGAGGAAAACGGAGGATTAAATCAAGTTTACACATCATATTGGGGCGTAACTGAATGTAACCGATGTGTAACTCGCATGTAACTGATGTACCTGTAATTAATAATCACGTAGGCTTTCTATGTTCATGTGTAACCACTGTAACCGTTGATAATATGATTTCGAAAAAAAAATGTTTTCGAACCGCTTGATGAAGTAACTGTATGTAACCCAGGTGTAACTCACATGTAACTACCGTACCATGTATCAACCATTGTAACCGTTGAAACTATGATTTTGAGGAAAACGGAGGATTAAATCAAGTTTACACATCATTTTGGGGCGTAACTGAATGTAACCGATGTGTAACTCGCCTGTACCAGATGTAACTGTCATCAATACACACGTAGGCTTTAAATTTTCACATGTAACCATCGTAACCGTTGAAACTATGATGTTGAGGAAAACGGAGGATTAAATCAAGTTTACACATCATTTTGGGGTGTAACTGAATGTAACCGGTGTGTAACTCGCATGTAACTGATGTACCTGTCATCAATACACACGTAGGCTTTATATTTTCACATGTAACCATTGTAACCGTTGAAAGTATGATGTTGAGGAAAACGGAGGATTAAATCAAGTTTACACATCATTTTGGGGCGTAACTGAATGTAACCGATGTGTAACTCGCATGTAACTGATGTACCTTTAATTAATAATCACGTAGGCTTTCTATTTTCATGTGTAACCAATGTAACCGTTGATAACATATCGAAAAAAATAATGTTTTCGAACCGCTTGATGAAGTAACTGAATGTAACCCAGGTGTAACTCACATGTAACTACCGCACCATGTATCAATACACACGTAGGCTTTAAATTTTCACATGTAACCATTGTAACCGTTGAAACTACGTTTGATGTTTGCCTGCAGTCTTGTCTTGTCGTGCCCTCAGTGGTTTATTCTCTTGTTGCTCTGGCTTCTGCCTAGTCGCTGAGTACCTTCTTTGTGGCTTTCTAGGCTATTGCTTTTTATATTTGTATATATACGAGCATCTTTGTGTTTTACTTATATTGCCTATTAAAGCTGCCTTGTTGGTTAGAGAATAGTTCATGGTGGGGATTTCTTTATTTACACTGTCCCGTTTTATTGGGTTGACGGTAGGGTAGGTGTGAGGTTTGGTGCACCATAGAACGTGGTTTAAACCCACAGCGGCCCTTTTAGCCACTGACCGTCCCAAGGCGGTAGCCCTATTGTCAACCCTTTTGTGTTTGTGTTGATTTATTTGGCATTTTATCCATCAGTAAATTTGTTCTTTGTTTCTGTGTGTGTTTGTGGTTGACTGTCGTCCTTGAACGCTGCTTTTCCTGTTCGATTTTTATATCTATATTTAAATACAGTGACGTTTAAAGTCAGTTGGTCAAATAAAACAATAGGCATGTGGTCTAGATTAAGACTTGTGTCGGTAAACACAGTGTTAAATGTATTTAAGATATACTGCCATTCAGGCTAACTAATCAGTCTCAATACAACCGAGTCTGCTGCTTTTATATTGTCTTTGTTTGTTGCTTCAAAGGGATGATTCCCTTTTCAGTATTTATTGACATTCACACTAGCGTTTATTTAGCGCTGTTTAACGGCTGTAAAATATCTCCCCGAATACATATCAGTAGTGACATTACTAACTGGTTATTTTGGTTCAAGCCTAATCTTTCTGGCTTCAAATTAAAATATCGATTAAGCCGATGCTAGTGGGTGGGTGAGGTGTTGCACCTTGTATTACATCTCATAAACAGACTCAAAAATCCGAGTCTGCTACTTTTCTATTGTTTGTGTGTGTTGCTTCCAAGGGATCCCATTTTCATTATGTATCAATAATTATTGCTTGTATAAATCTAAGCAGCATTATGTGTTGGGTTGAGTCGTTCATTTTCACTTGTATTCGACGAACTGGCATCGATAACAAATATATTGCCAGATAAAAGTCATGTATCAATCTGCTAGTTGCAGATAACTGGTAATATCCGCTTACTAAATAATAAATCCGCATAGCATTGCTGCTTACGGATGGCGGGAGGTATACATTACTGGTTATACCCAGGAAAATACCACTCAAAAATTAATCGACATAAAATGTCCTAAAAAAAATGTCCAAACAAGCAGCGTAACATTATTTTTCGATTTTATAGAATCATAATTCTAATTGAATGCGAGTTTTGTCTTTATTTTAGACATTTTTAAATGTTAAAAGATAAATAACACGGATTCTATTTCACATGTGTGATATTTCTTTAAATTTTATATACAAATATATTCTCGAATACTGATAAGGGGATCCCTTGGAAGTAACAAAAACAAACACAAACAAGATATACAAGTAGCAGACTCGGTTTTGGTGAGTCTGTTCATGAGAGGTAATGTAGAGTGCAACACCTCTATGCCTCCTAGCACCGACATTAGCGATAGTCTACTTTAAAGCCACAAAGATCGGGCTTGATGATCCCAAAGGACCAGTAAGTTATAACACTACTGATTTGTAGTCGGGGCGACCTTTCACGGCCGTCACACAGCACTAAACGAACGCTAGTATGAATGACAATAAACACTGAAAAGGTGATACCTTGGAAGCAATAAACACAAAGAAGAGAAAAAGTAGCAGACACGGTTTTATTGAGTCTGTTGATGAGAGGTACATATCCACCATTCCATCAGAATTAGCTATAACCATTTACCTACGTGCGATTCAAATAATATAACAAAGAAAGGTTCAATGGTGTAGCTTACACAGAACACAGTCAACCAAACGCGAGCATTAAAAAGAGTGTGAAAGGAGAAATTTGGAAATCACAGAACACGATAAATATAAAAATAATAATATTGCAGTCTCGGTTTGATTGAGACTGTTCACGAACAGTATTTTGAAATGATAGCTACCGTTCACGCTCTTTATCCCCGTTTTGAGCAGAACTCCTTATTTAAAATGTCAATAGTATGAAATGTTGAGGATCCCGAATGAGGTATTCATATGACGGTGAACAGGGAACCTTCAATGTGCTATTTTCATACTATTCCATAGCCAGTGCGTTTGGTTCCAGTTTCCAATAGAATGCTTTGCCCTAAACGAGAAATAAACAAAATGGAATTTAGTTGTGAGCAGAGGTTATGAAGCCTCGATATCGCATGTAACAGTCAAAATACTAAATTAAAAACAGGCAACATACCGTAAGGGAGATTAAACAATACTCAGAGCCTTTAAGGTCTGGAGTAGTGGAACCACCTGTTCGAAACTAAAGTACGAAAACAAAGTTTCAATGAATGTAACACCGTTATCTGTGTATAAACATCGGGCTCACCGATCTCCAAAAATCGGAATGAATAACAAACAAATAAATAAAACAAACAACACTTACAATAACAATAATAAGAAGCAATGAATGTGACATCAAACACACAAACGGTTGGAACGGCTAGTGGCAATCAGCCCGCGTGGGTTTACACCAGGTTCGAGGGTGCACCAAACCTCACTATTACCTATTATAACCCTAATACAATGGAACAGTGTAAAGAAATCCCCGCTAGGTTATATTCTATAAAAACAAATCAACCTTACTTAGCAATAGAGAACAACACAAAGAAGATCATGAATATATAAACTAAAGCGCACCATTTATTTTAAATTAAATGTATACATTATTTAGAAAACTTCCGAGCGCTAAGCAAAAGCCGGCTTTTATCTATCTGGTGTCAGACCAGTGAAAATCAGTCCATTGAACACAATGCAATATAGGCTATATTTGGAGATCAGTCACAAGTTCCACAACGTTCGTTCGCTTAAATACACTTTTATTCTGTGAATTAAACACATTTGGCTAGCAAACCACATCTCTACCTTACCTCTGTGCTCATACTGTCCAAAGAAATAGTCCTGACACAGTACAATACTTACTATTTATGACAACAGACTTTAACCTCAGGTTAGATTTAACAATGAAATAAAAACTAATCTTTGGAAAAACACATGCAAACTAGAAACTTTGAATTTTTTCAAGGAACTAATTTTGCACCCTACGACCCGGAAGTACTTCCTAACTGGTCTGACACCATCTGTAAACGATATTTCGGCGTCCCTGTGAAGCGTCTATGATCGGTGTAGATAGTCAGTTTCGCACGTCGTTAAACAATCTGCCGCGCGTTCGTGTAAACGTTCTCTACGACGTTGTCAACCCTTTTTGTGTTTGTGATGTCGTTTGCATTTATTATTACTATTGCCTTCTTGTTTGTCTGTTTGCATGTTTATTTCTGTGTTTTATGGTTGACTGTCCTCCTTGAATGCTACTTTCCCTGTCCGATATTTTTATATTTCTTTACATATCCCCGACTTACTTCTCCGCTAATTTGATGGAAAATGGTGAACACATACGTAAACATGTACTTGGCGCATAATGCAACAGGGACACTTAATGACACTTTTTGAACGAAAAAAAAATCGACGAGTCGTAGATAACGTTTTCTATGACGACAATTTGTTACAAAATGGTAGAATTATTATTTCCGCTATTTTGCCGGAAAATTACGAACACATACGACCGGTAAGACTTGAAAAAACCCACACAAAAAAACCCAGTATTAATGGATACAGAGAGGTATTAAATCACATTGCTACAGTGTTTGTTGGTCAAATTACTCATTTATAATGATTTCGATTAATTGTTTGCATTATAAACAACATTTTTGACGCAGCTCTGCTGCAGGATTCTGGTGCTACCTGGTACTTGTGCAGTGTTTTAATGCAGGCTCCATTATCACTTAATTTTGAGATAGCCTATAAAGGCATACACGTTGCACAATTATAATTATATGCCTTCTGAACACATTCCCAAAATACTCATGTGAACACTATTTACTGTAATGGTAAACAATCAGTTTAGCAATACTCAGTCAGTTTGTCACATATCTCTTTTCTTTCTTAGCTCAATGGGTCATACATTTTGTAAACCAGATGTGTTATTTTCCAAAATCTCGATGTAGACGCAGATGTTTGAAAGGTCATGAAGTAATGTTTAGACGGAATTAAAGCTGCCGGTCACACTTAATTGTTACTGTTTTCTTAAAATCATATTAAATAGTGTCACAGTAGACATGTTTATGAGTGCTACCAGAAACCTGAAACTAATCTTTTGACAAGGGGTAAAATATCTGCTAAATTTATCAATAATTCAGTAGTAACGTGACAAAATGAAGTTTACCCTAGTCGTCGGAGTGAAACACAAGACGTAAATATACAATTATTATAATAAAGACATGCCTTTAAACGCAGATAACAGCGTCGTGGCCGTTTGTCTGCGATATAAAAGCAGTGTTTTTTTCTTGTTGCCTTTTTCTGGTAATTTCATCAATATTGAAGTCAAAATTGGCAATAAATCGTCTGCGTTATACTATTTTACTTATACCGATCGACTTGCCTTATTAATATAAGGCCTTCCTAAAACTGAAAGAGTGCCTCACGCTGTTTCATTTTACGACATAAGTTTACCCTTTTGACATACTAATACATTACACTGACTATCGTTTCTGAAAAATAGAGTCCAGGGTACTGTACCAGTATTTAACACTGACCTTATCATTGTCAGTCCAGTGTTGTTATATCAGTGTAGTCAGTCTAATGATCCAAGTACACACTTATTCAATAAGCGAATCTTTAATGAAGTCAAGTACACTCCTTTCAACCATTTGATCCTTTCGACAATTGGTACAACTCTTCGTTTAATCATATTGGTAACGATGCCTGCAACACATAACGTGCTTTGGTGTCCATCGTACATCTTATATTCCATAGTATCCGAGGTTTCAGTAACCGCAAGTCATGCGATAATACACCATCTTCGTGCTAGTATCTCATAACTTGCTAATTACATTAACTACATTAATTGATCTTTACAAATATCTAGATAACGAACAGCCTGCACGAAGTAAAACACTTATTTCGATTCAAATGCAAAACTCAACTTATATAGCTTTATAGCAACATCTTAGTGTGTCTTTTGTTAGTTTCTCTGGATGTGGACTTTATTGTGAGATCATTTTGATGGGATGTAGTTCTATCTTTATTAAACTTGTTAAAAAGTTTATCAAAAGAGGTTATGACCCTATCATTTTGCAACGTACTGCATGCTTGGTGGTGTTTTACAGTTCGCCACTATGCTTTCCTCTTTAATTGTACGATGACCGGACAGGCTGTGGACCCTATGATGACGCCTACCTAAAGCCCATTGGGACGGTGGCGTTTGATGTTTGTCTATGATCTTTCTTGTCGTGCCCTTAATGGTTTATTCTCTTGTTGCTCTGACTTCTGCCAAGTCAATGAGTACCTTCGTTGTGGCTTTCTAGGCTATTGTTGTTTTGTATTATATTTACACGAGCATATATATTGCCTATTGATGCTGCCTTGTTGGTTAGAGATTAAATCATCGGGGGGGATTTTTTTATTTACACTGTCCTGTTTTAATGGGATGACAGTAGGGTAAGTGTGAGATTTGGTGCACCCTAGAACCGGTTTAAACCCCCCAGTGGCCTACTTTGCCACTGACCGTTCCAAGGCGGTAGCCCTATTGTCAACCCTTTTGTGTTTGTGATGTCGTTTGCATTTATTATTACTTTTGCCTTCTTGTTTGTCTGTTTGCGTGTTTCTGTGTTTTGTGGTTGACTGTCCTCCTTGAATTCGACTTTCCCTGTCCGATCTTTTTATATTTCTTGTTTACACTGTCTTGTCTATTTAGGCCCTGAACACAGGATAATAGCGAGGATTGTGTACAAATACAATCGATTCAAGCTAACCTGTATGCCGTATTGCCTACTGACCGTTCCAAGTCGGTAACCCTGCCTTCACCACCCTTTCTGTTGTATTTTCTCTTTTTCATTGTATAATTAATTAAATATTGCTTCTTGTTTGTAATACAGTGCTTACCTACGATGCCATTGCGTTTGGTCGCTTTGGTTTCTATAGGATCCTATATCTCATTTTGGTACACTTAACATCGTTACCTATTGTGTAATATTCTCACAGTGAGGTACGTTAATGAACCGTTAACCCTGTTTAAATGATATTCCAAATGCAATAGGCAGTGAAACAGCTGATCTATGTGATAATTATGTCGAGGTCTTTATTATTCAGAGACACTGGAGCATGCTAAAACTTTAGGTAAAGTTTATATAGATCAGCTACACATCTAGTAGCATAACACTTTGTAGCTCACATGTTTCGTAAACCACCAGCTCCGCAGTGGTCAGTTCTCATTACCTTATATAATACATATTTCGTTATTCCTATTGTTTAATTGTTCTTGATTCTCGTCAATGGGGCATTTCTTATATAACATAGCGCTTCGTCCAAGCATAAACTAATGCAATTGGAAAACACGATTGCAACTACTTATACATAAGCCATTGATTGCTTTGAAAACGATCCTCATATCACCAGTGTTAGACATTCTTTTATTAAGTAAGCTTTGTCTTGAACTAAATGCTTATATCAAGAACGTTCGAAACTGCAATCGCATTCTTTATCTACCCGATGTCCATTGTCTCAATATTATAAAGTGCACACTGTGTACCTTATAAATAACATGTTTTTATCTGCTTTTAGCTTCAGCTAGAACACAACGAATTTAGAATAGAATAATCTGAATGCACCTCGCCACCATGTTGTAAATCGATGTGTGCAAACACATCGGTCCTGCGGTTTCTATAGAACCATTTTTTCCCATTTGTGCTCATCAATGGCCATGCCTCTTTTGCAAAATCGTTAACCTCCTATAACCTCTTTAGAATAAACGCCTTCTTAGTCTGCCTCGTTCACACTTACTAAAAACAGCGCATAGATGATTTACCCTTGCGGGAATAAACAGTCAACTTGAAAGAATAAACAATTTGTGGTATTCCTTTGGTTAATTAAGAAATGCATTTAACGTTGAGTACTGTTAATGAGTTTAGTTTAAATTATCATGTTTCAAACATGCCATCTTGGGGATGGTTAAAATTATGTACTATTGATTTTATGAATATTGAGTTATGCTCAACCCGGGGCTGTAGGGCGTGAGCGGTAGCTAGCATAGTTGACTACCGTTCATGACCAGTCTCAATCAAACTGAGACTGCAATATTGTGTATATGTCGTGTTCGGCCGTTTCCAAAGGTCCATTATCATACTCTTTTTCATAATAAGAAAGGTTTGTATCCAGCAGATTCATATTCAGACTCTTAAAACTGGTTCATAAATAAACAAAGTTATTTTTGCATAATAACCTGCTGTCCAATATGTGTTTAAAACAATTGAATTCCCTACAACAAGCCAACTTTAAACCCCCAGCATCCTTTGTTTGCCATTGACAGTTCCAAGGCAGTAGCCCTATTGTCAACCATTTTGTGTTTGTGATGTCTTATTTTGCCTTTTATTCATCTTTAAATGTGTTCTTTGTTTCTGTGTGTGTTTGTGGTTGACTGTCGTCCATGAATGCTGCTTTTCCCGTTCGATTTTTATATCTATAATTAGTATAACGGCTTCAACGTCCCATGTTGTACGAAAAATAAGCATGTTCCACAAAACATATTATGGTGCTAGTTAACATATTATTTAGTGGCTTACCACACGATTTCTTTGTAACGCATTAATATGTTGTGATGTATCGACAAACAATAATAGCAACCGTTATGGATTCGACGCATATCACTCAGTACAAGATGTTCAAGGCTGAAATAGACGAAAAGCAAAGCAGACTTCCAAAGATGTACTGGATTCTCAAATTACACATACAACCATATAAAGCCCGTTTTATTTCCAATTCTATTTCTTGCACCACTACAAATATCTCCAAACGTTTAACAGCTTGTCTCACTGTCGTTAAAGATCACGTTAAACAATTTTGTAATAAAGCTTATGAAAACTATGGGATTAATTTATTTTGGTCTATTAAAATTGCAGGCGACGTTTTTGATACAATTTGCAATACATGTCAAGCTTCATCTACAAGTACTTATGCTTTTTCTACATTATATACAACTTCACCATACAACCTTATAAAAGACAAGCTTATTGCTCTCATTCAAAAAACATTTGCTAGGGAAAATACTACATGTTTGGCCTGTAACAATATTAAAGCGTTTTTACTAACGGCAGTTTGGACAATTACACTATGTGGACTTGTCATGAAGTTTGTGAATCACTTATATTTCTATTAGATAATATTTTAGTCAGGTATGGAACTACCGTTTATAGACTGATTGTTGGTATCCCTATGGGTACGAACTGTGCACCACTTGTCGCAGATTTGATTTTATATTGCTATAAAAGAGATTTCATGTAGAGTCTTTCACCAGATACCCAGGAAGATGTTATCGAAGCCTTTAATGACACCTCTCGGTATCTGGATGACATATTGAACAATGACAACCCTTTCGTTTCTACTAGTTATGGTTAATAATATATATCCTAAAGAACAAAGTTAATATTTCTGATATTAACGCTTCTTTTCTCGATTTACATCTCCCTATTGAAAATGGTGAAATAATTAGCAAAATCTATGACAAGAGAGATGATTTTAATTTTGATATTGTTGATTATCCCCATTTAGATGGGGATGTTCCCCGAGCAACTTCTTATGTGGTCTATGTGTCTCAACTTATTCGTTTTTCTAGAGCTTGTGCTCGAGTTGAGGACTTTAATATTCATAATATTTGTATAACTAAAAAGCTACTCAATCAGGCTTACCGTTACCATAAACTTCGTAAAACCTTTGCAAAATGTTACTATCGCAACCCTGATTTACTTTCGAAATTAAAAAGTAATTTAAAAACTCTTCTGCGACAAGGACTGTCACAACCTGACTTCTATGGTGATGTGATTTACAAACTTCGTAAGATTATTGGTCATGATTACTTTCATACTATACTGAAAGGTAAAAGAAACGCAGGGTGCGTATTTCCGCTATATATTGTATGTTTAATATTCTACTGCTAATCGAATGGTACAGGGCGACATTAGGCCTGTCCTTTTAGAAAGAAGGTTTAAACAGCACTGAACACACCAATGGTTACCGCTTTAAAGTTTCATTATCGCCAGAACGCGCATTTGGCTCAAGCAGGTGAGCAAACTTAGGCTTTAAATGTTGCAATCACTTAACATTAAATACAGTACTGAACTGGCTCAATTTTTCAAAGAGGAACTTCAGCATTTATGAATTTCTTGTTACAACGTGTACTGTGATTAAAACGTCTACAACATCACAGTTGTGTCCTTTCTCTAACTAACTGCACTTTTTTTTTTTACAAAATATCTTGGGATTTTCTTGGAATATATATGGAATTAAGTGTGCAGTATATGCAATATATAGCGGAAATACGCACCCTGCGTTTCTTTTTCATTTCAGTATATCTTTGTTAAATTTGTTAAAAGGTTTATCAAAAGAGGTTATGACCTTATCATTTTGCACGCACTGCATGCTTGGTGGTGGACCCATTGACAGTTCGCCACTATGCTTTCGTCTTTAATTGTACGATGACCGGACAGGCTGTGGACCCTATGACGTCTACCTAAATCCCAAAAGGACGGTAACGTTTGATGGTGGTCCGCAATATTATATGGTCGTACCCTCAATGGTTTATTCTTTTGTTGCTCAGGCTTCTGCCAAGTCACTGTGCACCCTCTTTGTGGCTTTCTAGGCTATTGATTTTTTGTATTTATATATACACGAGCATCTTTGTGTTTTACTTATATTGCCTATTAATGCTGCCTTTTTTGTTAGAGAATAGTTCACTGTCCCCTTTTATTGGGATGACAGTAGGGTAAATGTGAGGTTTGTTGCACCCTAGAACCTGGTTTAACCTCCCCACAAGCGGCCATGTTTGCCACTGACCGTTCCAAGGCGGTAGCCCTATTGTCAACCCTTTTTTTTATTTATGACGTCATATTCCTTTATTCTTTATTAACATTGCCTTTCATGTTTGTCTTTTGCGTGTTTTTGTGTTTACTGTGTTCTGTGAAATCTGCATTTCCTTTTCGACTTGTATACTGATCTTTTTCTGTAGAGAGTTGATAGATTCTTAAAATGCACATTATGTATTACAGAGTGTACATTATGCTCTAGAATATATAACTAAAATATTTATAAATTAAATAATACTTCTTGAGATCTAATGACTTTCCTCACCCTCAATCATTGAACTACTTGATCTAAATATAAACTCTACGACGGACACGTTTTGTTTGTAGCTTCCAAGGGAACTTCTTTGCAATATTTACCTGTACATATATATATCCCGCTGTTCAGTATATAGAAAATTAGTAAAGCAGATTTTAAAATTGACAGTAGAGATTGTGCCTGCTTTTGATGTATTTCGGTTACATGTTAACGAGAAATACTGCTTGATTATGTTCTGGAAATGTAATCTCGTTGGCAGCTGTGTTTGATATCGATTGTTGTGCGGTATATAATCCCAATAACTCAGTGTTATCACTTAGTTGTTATCAATGACTGTTTTATATTTCGTCATATTTCTTGTTATATATGTGTTATATATTGTCCCAAACTCTAGAAAATGAAACAATACAGAAATTTAACGAGCCTCTCTCCCATAGGTTCCATTCATATATGTATTGACAGTGTATAAACATCGTATTATTTGGTTGATTGAGTGTAAGTAAAGGCCTTAATCATAGATTTGTATAGCCACGTGAAGGTGTTTTCAAAACTATGAAGCTATAATGGCGTGCTGAATGGATGTTATGTTTAGATTTACTTTGAATTAAACGACACACATATAATATGAGACATACAGATGTAAGGATGGATGTTTATTCATTTACACATAGAAATTTCAGTTTGATAATTAAAACGATCCCCCACCCCACTGAAATGCTCCAATGAAATATCTGTATTTATAACACAAACATGTTATTCTGAATATTCTGAATAATACTGCGACAAAATGATTATTCATGTGAGTATAGACAAGTATGAATATGTTTTAAATATCAGTTATAATAATAATAATAATAATAATAATAATAATAATAATAAATAATAATAAATTCTTTATTTAAAGAAGGTTAACACAGTATGATATAATATCAAGAAATAAACCATATTTTCAATGCGGCCTTCTGTATATAAACTATATAGCTATATAACTCTATGCAGTTATCGTAAAACACACTTTAAGCACTAAATGTTTCGCCTACCAGGCTCACCATTGTGCTTAAATGCAATACAGAGTTATGGAACTTGTGTGTTTCAGTGGCTTTGATGATACTGATGACATGCAGTTGTAATAAGCAGTGTGGCAAATATAAGAATGTGAAACACGTTAACCGTTAACGTAATGTAATGTTAACGTAATATTGACGCCGCTGTCGCCGTCAACGTCACTGCCATCACAGTGTAAGACCTATGTATAGCAACCTTCTTCGAAAGCAAACATTTGTTATAAAATATAAAACCATTAATTAATACAGAGTCACATATTTAGGAGTTTGTGCTGATACGTTGTATATGTATATATCATCACAAAGTATAAACAAGATAGCGTTTCACCAATACTTTGTCATAGTCTCAATATAGACGCAGTGATTTCCAATATTTTCAAAGAGAAAATAAAACTCCCAGATGCGTTTGAATGTTATACGACCGGATTAAAGATTATGTCAAATATGTAGGTAGCCAAATGGTGTATTCCAATCAAATGTGGTGGCGAAACACTACCGTTATGTATAATTCACCTAGAAAATAACTAATTATGGCGACACACTACCGTTATGTATAATTCAACTAGAAAATTATGGCGACACACTACCGTTATGTATAATTCATCTAGAAAATAACTAATTATGGCGACACACAAATAATTATGGCGACACACTACCGTTATGTATAATTCACCTAGAAAATAAATAATTCAAGTACTCACGGAAACTTGAAACACAAGAGGTACATTTAATGATATTATAAACACACATATCCTCAATCTTAGATAGATGGCGTTTCGTCGTCTAACGTATTACAGATATAACCTTCCTGGTGATGTTATCAATATTGCACTGACAAAATTGGCGATAAATTGTCTGCCTTATTCCGCTGTTATTACATATGTCCGGTCGACTTGCCTCATTAATAGAACCCTGCTATTCCGGTCTTTTTTACGATATGTACATTATTGTGCCATGTTCCTGATCGTGTACATTGTTACTTTGACGTACGGCAATCTCCATTTGTTTAAAACTCACGGCGTCCCGTTAGTTTCTAAATAACTAGCATATTTGCAATCATTAATATTCATTATTACACTAGTGCAAAGCAAACTGTTATTGCGTATTACTAACTATTGAACACCAATTATATATTTTAAATTATAAATTTTGTAGAATAACGAAGACAACTGAAATCTCGCTTTATTTTAGTAATATGCAAGCAGGTTACAGTCAAAATGATACTGGATAAATAAATGGAGACGCTAATTTCATTGATAACTACTTCAAGATTGACGTGTGATCCTTTAAGGATAGGAACACATACAATGGGTTTGAAAACTATGTATGTTTAGTTTATTGTGCCGGAAGGTGGGCGGCGGAAGGAAAGAGCAAAAGGATATTGTTTGGTTGGATATCAGACACCCAGATTTTTCCCCTTTAAGGTGTTATGGTTAATTAACTTGAAAGGCACGATCACCATGGATTCGTTTGATCATATTGTATTATATCCCCGCTTTCTCAAAGTTAATATAAAGGAATCAAGCTTTCCGTAACGTCCCGTCGGGTAACATATATGTGTCGCGTCGCGTGTTGTCCGTCCCGTCGCGTGGCGTTTGTATTACTTGCATTCCTCAAACAGTTTTGAATGGGTTGTTTCCAAACTTAATATACCCATAACAACTAATGACCTTATAGTCATCTACATCACCCATTGTTAATTCCTAATTTATAACAGAATTATGACCCTTTAGTGTTTGACATAATGATCTATAATTTAAGCAGTGACATTAATCGCCTTCAGTGATAGTTTTAGTTTTTATCAGACACGAAGCATATAGAACGAAACCAATCTAGTTTTACCTTCTCAGTCATGTTATACATGTCTGCACTGTTCAGGACAAACACTTAACAATTATCCATAATGAACACTTTGTGTATAATATTTGTTTTATATTAGAACATCTCGTCAACGTTGATTTATGTGCTTACAAGCGTGTTGACGAATACATTGCGCGTAATTAGTTTACAGTTACACACAGGCGTTCATTTCGATAATGGGCAGAAGGATAGAGAGAAGAAGAGACAGTGTCACAGTATATGTATATTTATCATGCAGATATGCACTTTTCTGCCTAATAAAGGGGTGACCTAATACATTTTGCTTTGTTTATTGTACGTAACGTTATATGACGTCATGCAAGCGTCATAAAACAACCAAAAAAAAATAACATGGCGGCGTCCACGATAAGCGTTACATTCTGAGAAAAAGGCAATAATAGTAATTCTTACAGAAAATGTGGATAATCTACATGATAAATAGAACATTATGTCAGTGCCTTTTACTATCAAGTTTATTACGCTCGGCACGAAAACGAAGAATGGCTCGACAGAGCCTCGCCATTCTCAGTACACACTCATTTTTTCCGGACGTTTTGTTTCCATGCGTAAATTTCACTCAGCCGTTGTGTCAGATATACATTATTCTTCGTTCCTGCAACACTCGTTTACCTAAATATGCCCTACTGACTTGGAAGTGCAGTTACAGATATCAATGGAATGGCAACTATTTGAGATATAAACTACTTGATTATAACATAGTTACATTACAACAGAGTGTGTCTTTCTCCTTTCATACTTTTTTTAATATAACCAAAGAGCTCAAACCATCATTTAAAGTAACCGTAATACACAATGTCACAACAAAGCGGTTATATTAACTTTACATATGTGCTGTGTTTGTAATAATATGTATGTGTGCATTTAAAATATATGCATTTAACTGTGTATACATGACACAGGTATGCATTTACCTGTGTATACACGACACATGTAATATGCATTTACAAGTGTATACACGACACATGTAATATGTTTTTACCTGTGTATACATGACAAATTTATGCATTTGTCTGTGTATACACGACACATGTATGCATTTACCTGTGTAAATACCCTGTGTATACGCGACACATGTATGCATTTACCTGTGAATATACCCTGTGTATACACGATACACGATACATGTATGAATTACCTGTGTATATACGACACATATGCATTAACCTGTGACAAATGTATGCATTTAGCTGTGTATACACGACAGATGTATGCATTTACCTGTGTATACATGACAGATTTATGCATTTACCTGTGTATATACGACACATATGCATTTACCTGTGTATACACGACAAATGTATGCATTTACCTGGGTATACGCGTAACATGTATGCATTTACCTGTGTTTACACGACACATGTATGCATTTACCTGTGTATACACGTTAAATGTATGCCTTTACCTCGTATACATGACATATTTATGCATTTACCTGTGTTTACACGACACATGTATGCATTTACCTGTGTATACACGACAGATGTATGCATTTACCTGTGTAAACATGACAGATTTATGCATTTACCTGTGTATATACGACACATGTATGCATTTATCTGTGTATACTCGACATATGTATGCAGTTACCTGTGTTTACACGACAGATGTATGCAGTTACCTGTGTATATCTGACAGATTTATGCATTGACCCGACAAATGTATGCATTTACCTGTGTATACATGACATATTTATGCATTTACCTGTGTATATACGACACATGTATGCATTTATCTGTGTATACTCGACATATGTATGCATTTACCTGTGTTTACACGACAGAGGTATGCATTTACCTGTGTATATCTGACAGATTTATGCATTGACCTGTGTATATACGACACATGTATGCATTTATCTGTGTATACACGACACATGTATGCATTTACCTGTGTATACACGACACATGTATGCATTTATCTGTGTATACACGACACATTTACGCATTTACCTGTGTATACACGACACATGTATGCATTTATCTGTGTATACACGACACATTTACGCATTTACCTGTGTACACACGACACATATATGCATTTACCTGTGTACACACGACACATATATACATTTATCTGTGTATACACGACACACGATGCACATGTTCTTAAAGCAACACACGACAATCTCAAAGTAGTTATCAAGCACTGAAATTAGCGTCTCGATTTATTTATCCAGTATCATTTTGACTTTAAATGTAATTAAATACAATTTTAAGTTGCATGTGTTCTTCATATTCTACTATAAGTTTAGATATATTGGTGGTGCAACATAATCAACAGTTAATAATATGCAAACACTATTTGCTTGATGATATTCTTAAAAATAATAGTTATGTTTGAACAAATGCGAGAAAAACCAACGCGATGACGTGAGTTTTAAAAAAACGAGATTGCCGTGTGTCTCTTTAAAGAGTGAAAATGATTATGCTGTGAAATATTTTTATGTGTGCTGTGAACATGTTCATGTTCATTGTATTGTTACTGTTTGTGTTGCTATGTATTGTGAACATGTTCATGTTTGTATTGTTACTGTTTGTGTTGCTATGTATTGTGAACATGTTCATGTTCATTGTATTGTTACTGTTTGTGTTGCTATGTATTGTGAACATGTTCATGTTTGTATTGTTACTGTTTGTGTTGCTATGTATTGTGAACATGTTCATGTTCATTGTATTTTTACTGTTTGTGTTGCTATGTATTGTGAACATGTTCATTGTATTGTTACTGCTTGTGTTGCTATGAATTTCAAATACTTAAAGTTTTTCCACAATGCACACTCCATTCTGGATGGGTAGTCACGCGCGTAGCTGGGCTTACGCACCTACGCACTTGCGTACAATTGTTTATCAATGTCCGAAAAACAGACACCTGAAAACAATGCGAAAAACGCAATAAAAACTGAAGGGGAGGGGGTGGAAGGGATGAGATTACATCCCTTATGTGTGTACTGATAGTTTGCGATGCAGATGTTAGGCTACATTTAGGCTTATACGCAGTTTACGATGCAGATATTAGGCTACATTTAGGCTTTTACGCAGTTTACGATGCAGATGTTAGGATACATTTAGGCTTATATGCAGTTTGCGATGCAGATGTTAGGCTACATTTAGGCTTATACGCAGTTTACGATGCAGATATTAGGCTACATTTAGGCTTATACGCAGTTTACGATGCAGATGTTAGGATACATTTAGGCTTATATGCAGTTTACGATGCAGATGTTAGGCTACATTTAGGCTTAAACGCAGTTTGCGATGCAGATGTTAGGCTACATTTAGGCTTATACGCAGTTTGCGATGCAGATCTTAGGCTACATTTAGGCTGATACGCAGTTTGCGATGCAGATGTTAAGCTACATTTAGGCGTTAACGGTGAACATAATTCTCGAAAAGGTGTGCGATCATTGTTTTTGACACGCTGACTTCGTATCTACAAAGATGTATTTAAAATGGTTAATTGTGTATGTTACAATTAAACGGTATACAGAGTGGTACCTTTCATTGACGGCCAGAATATATGAATCACCAACATATTCATGTCTAACTATCCAAAAAAAATCCCTTTCTTACCCAACACAGTTGTAATGTTAAAGAGGATACACCAGACTTTTCGTTTTGGTATTGGGGTCCGCCTTAAAACGGACGAATACTTGCATTTGTTATTCTAAAGGTCCAAAACATAATGAATGTTCCTAAACATTATCCCTTATTTATAAGAAAATTTAATTTGCACGTTATATTGTGCTATTCTAAGTTACGCCCTATTTCATTAAATATCTATAAAAGTGAATTCATTTTAGAACTAAACAAAATACGGCTTACACCATATCTGAATTGATATGATATTTGCATCGTACATTAGACATTTTGTATAATTTTAGATCCTTCTAACCAAAACTCAGACCCATTTAACATAACGTCGTATTTTATTAATCGCCGTATCTTCCAATCAGGCTTGATTTACTAATAATGTTTACACACACACGTTGAAAGGTAATCATTTATCTTATCTCACAGTTTAAGACAAATGCACAGCCGTTTATTGACTTTAACTAGATTGTTAATGGATAAGAACTGCAGCATCACGGCATGTTTATTGACGCGGAAGTGGTTAGGTATGTAATGTAGGTGGGCGGCGACCCTCTCATTCTGTATAGTAGACCCAGGATATCCTTCATACGAATGTTTTCCGTATTACTTCAATATTTGTGTCTGTATGTTGAATGTGTTGTTAGAGAAATCATTATAATGGATATGGTAAAAATATTCATCCTCTTTTAAACAGAACACCAGGCGTGTGATATGGCATCCTCTTACACATTTTATCAGCAGACGTTGTTACGCAATACCGATTATACAAATTAGACAATGAGATATTGCACACAACGGTTAGAAGTAACGGGATTAATTGACGTCATAAAACAAATTGGATTTCTACTCGAGTTAGACTGGTTGTGTGGTTATACATGTAGTTTACATTTTTTTGAAATCAAAATCAAAAGAAACTCTTAAATCCTAAACTAGTTTATCAGTCTTAATTATGTTTTAAGCCAACACTGAAGGAGACTTAATGCAGACTATTTGAATTGTCTCAAATATTATAAACATGAAAAAACAAAGACTGTCTAGACTCGAGTATGCATAATGGATATGATCGGAAGTAATTCTAGTACCAGCAAAAAATGAACACTTATCTAAAGGGCCATGATGATATCAATACCTGCTCAACGGGTAATTATGATTCACATTGTGTGTGTCAGCCTTTCTTATAATAATTGAATACAAGCATTTATTCAAGTGCAGCTTCGTAAGTATCAAACTATCTCATAAGCATACTAATTTAAAACGTTTTAAACTGAATGAATAAATGTATTGATGCGATGTTTAGATTGTTCTCCTACTATTATTGCTAATGTAATTTGAGGGCATACCATTGACAGCAGAGCATGTAATTAAAACACTTTCCACGGTTCAATATTTTTTCCAAGTACGTTAAGTACTGATAATAGTATGACGTGTAACGTAGTTCGATTGATCGATTAACGTATTCATCTTTTGAGTTCGATTGGTCGATTCCTATAATAATTTACGTACTAACTTTGATTTGAAATCGCATTTTATCGCATAACTTGCAGTTGTGGGAGCGTTATGTAGCCAGGATATAGTATGTATTATACACTAGTGGAATAAATATGCAAATGAAGGCCCAATCACCGTCTGCAATTTTTGTTCAAGTCGGTGAGCATCAAAATTGCCTAATCGATTTTCGTAACCGTTTAAATACCGTACTATTGAAATCGACGAGGTAGTTTCGCGGTTTCGTGTCGTACGGAGAAGAACGATTCAACATATCACGTCATCGTACAAACACACGACGTTATCATAATATGTATCCAACTTGTGTAATAAATTCAATATTAAACAGGTACTAATTAATTTAAAATGCTCTGTGTATTATATAACTGTAAACAAGTAAGTAATGGAGTATATACTCCGTGCATACCAGATATGATTATTTGCATTCCAGATATGATTACTTGCATACCGGATATGGTTACTTGCATTCCGGATATGGTTACTTGCTTACCGAATATGGTTATCAGCGTTTTACACGGATGATTCCTGATCTTATATTAACATTGACAGTTGCATGACGTCATTGGGTAAATAAACTAGCAAAACGTTAGTAGTGGGCGACGTCAACGCGCAGAATATAAATGATATGCACGAAAAAGAATCAGTCATGGGTATCCGGTTCAGATAGGGAAATTCCAACCCTCGGTATAATTAGTTTAATTGGAACCTCGGCAGAGCCTCGGCTCCGATAAAAACAAATATACCTTGTGTTGAAATTCCCCTTCGCCGGATACCCATGACAGATTCTTATAATATATATATGTATCACATAACGTCCCTTGTTAGCAGTGTCGAACACCCATTTAATATTATATTGTATGACACACGTGTAATACAACCTGGAACGATTTTGATTGGTTGAGTTAAACCTGTAACACTACGCAAGTTTATTAACTGAAACTATTTTATTTATTACAAATTCACCCATATCTGAGTCATAAACTTATTGTTTGTGACAGTTTATAAAAATAATGCACGTTATACGAAACATTGTTGTTGGTTTGTTAAAAAGTTGGCGTAAACTGCTATTTTGTAAAGAGGTAAAACACGAACTCTTTTATACGCAACGTTATGTGTAAGACGCGACGTTACGACGTCATATATTTTATGACGTTTTGGCGCTAAAGTGTGTCTGACGTCGTGGCGGTTATATGTCCATCTCAGTTATTGTTTACTAATTTTATTGCAATGTTATGTGATAAAAAGGATCTTAAACTCGTTCCCATTCCATATAAGATTGATGAAACTCGTTATGAATTATTTTTAATTTTAACTCACCAAAATAATTCATAATTCGTTTCATAAATCTATTATGAAATGGGAACTCGCTTAAGATCCTCTATATACGCTCCAGCGCATTGGTTCAAGGCGTGCACACTGATACAACATTAGGAAAGTGCAAACTTAGGATGGTTTATATCATTTATATCTATATTGCGTCAGTGGTATACACCTTTAATGTTCGATAGATAAATTGCACATATCAAACATATAACTTGAATCAAGTATACATCACGCTTGCATTACTATGTATCAAACATCGTGATATTACACTGTGATGATTATTGTGATCGAAGCCATGTTTTGTTTGACTTGTCCATACTCCGATGCGAGGAAAACTAAGGATGTTCACAACTTAATTATAGAGTTAAATGCAAATAAATGGTGTATTAAATTCATAAAATAAAGTTCAAGAATACCGAGTGAACTATAATTACCAGAATATTTAGCAAATGTTAAGTGCTCTAGAGGAATATACGCATGTTTTACAGAACCATTAACTTAATTATATAAACAATTGCTTTACAAGTGGATATGATAAGTGAAAAACACTAGTGAACAGAAGAGCAATATCAGTTGGCGCAGCCATGTGTCGGGGACACCACAAGCAGCAGACGAGAAATTTGTATTTAACAATGTAAATTGATGAGTTGGATCAGTCGTTAGTCAGATTTAAGTGTTATCAAAGTAATTATGCAACTGAAGTCAAACAGAAACGGTAGCTTTGACAGAATATACTTAACCAAAACACACATTAAAACATACGCATTACAACAAACGCATTAAAACAAACGCATTAAAACCTTACGATGGCGGGAGGTGTACAGTATTGGTTCTACCTAGGAAAAGTGGGTGGTCTGCCTCCACCACAAAAAATCAACCGTCATATATAACCTTAGATGAGTTGAAAATTACGTAAAACACCATACAAATACAAAAATTAAAACCTTACAGTGTTTATAAGAATCTAGGAATGTGACATCATAAATACAAACGATTTGAACTATAGGGTTATCGGTGGGGTTAGAAATTCATCATTCCATTTGTTATCGTACCGTACTTTTCCGATAGAAACACACTGCACCATTTCGTTACAGTTTGATTACAGTTTACGAACTATTAGCGGGTAGCGGGGTTTGTTGTTTCATTTCTTTTTATTTGTCTATTATACATTGTAATGTCTATATTAATGTGTTACACGGCAACAATAAGTGATATGTAAAATTTAATTTCTTCGCATTATCCAATTAATCAGTAATAATAATTTCCAACTATAAAAAGGTATGTAGAACATCTATACTGATAAACATATTTTTTGCAAGTAAATAACATGACAAATCCCATTCAACGGATGATTGGCTGTGCATGTATAGCAGAGGTCATGAACAAAATAATTAACACGAGTATCAAGTAAATGCAGGATATCTATTCAAACGTTATTTGGCCACGCAGTTGCAAACTGTTGAAATTTACCTGCTTTACAGAAATTATAAGTTCGTTCTTATTTCAATGTAAATGGAAGTTATTTTTCAAAATTAAAAATTGGTTCGTTATTTCATTATAAAAGTTATTATCAATTATTGTCTGCGGCTTTTAAACTGTAAACCCAGAACATGTATTTAATTCAGGTTTAATATGTTCTTGATAATAGCCCCATTTATTTTATATAAAATATGCTGTTTTAACAAAAATGAAAGATATCTTTGGTCACAAATTATAAGTAAAAATGCAAAACACCCTATGTTCAATACCATTCAAGTTTTTGTCGTGCCCTCGACTTTGCGGTGTCGTCCGAGTGTATGTGTGCCAGTACTTTCGTCAGTCAGCTAATCCGTGCGTTCGACTCTCATGCTTTTCATGTATATTCTTCATTACTTGCAGGCTTCACCAAACTCCACCAACAGGTTCTTTATAAGCATCTAACATCAGCTGCACAATGTTGGGCCACTCTAACCTACATCACGTCTGGTCTCTATTACGACTATGCGTATTTTGATTCTTTCTTGCAGGATTTTCACCAAACGCCAATAGAATATACCAGCATGTTCCTTAATTGCATCTAACATCATGTTCAACAATTCCGGTCACTGTGACCCACTTTGGATGAAATATAGATAGAGGCCGTTCTCCGCTTTGCCATGCGTCCCCCACTGTTAAATACATTAATTAAACTAAATATTAAGTATGCAATGAACGAATATCTCATGTAATTGATATTGGTGTAGGTCAAATCAAAATATAGTTCAGTCAGGACTTCTATACCGTAGGGTTCGACATGCAGCCGTAGCTTTCTAGTTTAAGCTAGTCTTGTTCAGTATAAAAAACTTGAAATGAATACAGATTGCCGTGTGACCCCTTTAAGCATCTAGTAAAGTGTTTCAAGTTTTCTTAATATTTAGCGACGGAGCCATGCGTAAATCTTTGAGCAGCATTGCTAGTCGGCAGTGTATTTCGCAGAACAAATAAATTCCTGCCACAGCTGTAAATGCTAACAAGTGTCTAAAATATCGTGCATGTAGATTATACAAGTAGCATTTTGGGTAGAGAATGATGGATATACGTTATGCGACATGTTCTGTTCGTTCTGTTTACATACAACTATAGGCGGACTTGTCTTTTTAATAAGGTGAAGGTTCTACAATATCCAAAAACGACTCTATCCTTGCATGGTTCTGTACTTGTTCTAATTGTGTCATGTTGTTTGGTACAATTAATTGATACAATTAATCAGTGTTACAATTTTCAGAATGACAGGTTTCATTATAGCACAAAGACAAGACAACCTCCCGGCTCTCAGAATTCATTATGTTTCCGTGGACTGAAAATGTTTGAACAATAACTCATGGATTCGTTTTTTTTCTCTTCGGCTCCAATTATTTATGGAATGTGTCGAAACAGCGTCAAGCAATTCCAATAGATTAAAGTTTACGATTTTCAAGATTGCACACAATTAAGTTTGAGATGCTGCGCGATGTCCAATGGAAATGGAGTACAAAGTCAAACCATAGCACACTGACAGTTAACTGTTTGATATGGAAGAACGTGTTTGGTCATATCAGGTTTCAAATACAGATGTCTTTTAACAATGTTGACGCGTTACATACCGATATAACAGGTTTCAGGACCTATTTCCCAACGCTTAATGATCATTGAAAAAACATGGAAAGCTTGTTTATTGACAGCTAATATGCAAAACAAATTAATAAATTAGCTGTACTAAATACAAAACTGTGTTTATAACTCATTGTTTTTAGGAAAAGAACAAAACAACCAATGAAACACCTGATTTGTGTTTTATTATGCGTATTGCTTACGAAAGCTGTATTAGGACGGCCTCTTCAACTGAAACAAAATTGAATACCACAATTTGCTCATGCAATTGCAGATGCGGATATTTTCTCAACCCCGTCCCCCATCACCCGGTTTATCTTCATAGCGAGGATTCTTGAAAGATCTGAACACACTTGACTAATTTCCGAAATGGTCTCCTGGTTGTTTTGAAGTTGTGTTAAGATCGCTTCTTTAGTACAAATGTAGATGTACCTTATTGTCTTTTACGACAGCCTTAAACCAGGAATGAGACCATTTTTTGTAGAATAAAGAAATATAAAAAGATCGGACAGGGAAAGTAGCATTCAAGGAGGACAGTCAACCAAAAAACACAGAAACAAACATGCAAACAGACAAACAAGAAGGCAAAAGTAAAAATAAAAGTAAACGACATCACAAACACAAAAGGTTTGACAATAGGGCTACCGCCTTGGAACGATCAGTGGCAAAGTAGGCCACTGGGGGTTTAAACCGGTTCTAGGGTGCACCAAACCTCACACTTACCCTACTGTCATCCAATTAAAACAGGACAGTGTAAATAAAGAAATCCCCGCCTTGACCTAATATCTAACCAGCAAGGCAGCATCAATAGGCAATATAAGTAAAACACAAATATGCTCGTGTAAATATAATACAAAAATAAAATAGCCTAGAAAGCCACAATGAAGGTACTCATTGACTTGGCAGAAGCCAGAGCAATAAGGGAATAAACCATTAAAGGCACGACAAGAAAGATCATAGACAAACATCAAACGTCACCGTCCCAATGGGCTTTAGGTAGGCGTCATCATAGGGTTCACAGCCTGTCCGGTCATCGTACAATTAAAGAGGAAAGCATAGTGGCGAACTGTAAAAGGGTCCACCATCAAGCATGCAGTACGTTGCAAAATGATAGGGTCATAACCTCTTTGGATAAACTTTTTAACAAGTTTAACAAAGATAGTATGAAAGTGATCATGACCAAGAATCTTACGAAGTTTGTAAATCACATCACCATAGAAGTCAGGTTGTGATAGTCCTTGTCGCTTTTATATTTGGAAAGAAGATCAGGGTTACGATAATAAAACTTTGCAAAGGTTTTACAAAGTTTATGGTAACGGTAACCCTGATTGAGTAGCTTTTTAGTTATACAAAGATTACGAATATTAAAGTCCTCAACTCGAGTACAAGCTCTTGGAAAACGAATAAGTTGAGACACATACATCCCATAAGAAGTTGCTCGGGGAACATCCCCATCCAAATGGGGGTAATTAACAATGTCAAAATTAAAATCATCTCTCTTGTCATAGGTTTTGCTAATTATTTCACCAGATCTAAATCAAGAAAAGACGCGTTATTATCAGATATATTAGCTTTATTAAGCTGAAGTTCTTTAGGATAAATATTATCAACCATAGTTGGAAAGAAAGGGTTGTCAATGTTCAGTATGTCATCCAGATACCGGGGGGGGGGGGGGGGGGGGGGGGGGGGGGGTGTCATTCAAAGCTTCAATAACATCTGCCTGGGTATCTGGTGAAAGACTCAACATGAAATCTCTTTCATAGCAAAATAAAAACAAATCTGCGACAAGTGGTGCACAGTTCGTACCCATAGGGATACCAACAATTTGTCTATAAACGGTGGTACCATACCTAACGGAAATATTATCTAATAGGAAGATGAGTGCTTCACAAACTTCATAGCAAGTCCACATAGTATAATTGTCTAAACTGCCGTTAGTAAAAAACGCTTTAATATTATTACATGCCAAAAATGTAGTATTTTCTCTAGCGAATGTTTTTTTAATAAGAGAAATTAGCTTGTCTTTAATAAGGTGATGTGGTAAGGTTGTATATAGTGTAGAGAAGTCATAAGTGCTTATTGATGAAACTTGACCTTTATTGAAACTTTTATCCAGAACGTCTCCTGAATTTTTTATAGACCAAAATAAATTAATCCCAGAGTTTTCATAAGTTTTATCACAATATAGTTTACGTGATCTTTAACGGCAGTAAGACAAGAAGTTAAAATTTTGGAGATGTTTGTTGTGGTGCAGGCACTAGAATTAGAAATAAAGCGAGCCCATATATGGCTTAAATAAGTAATTGGTATAGACTTTCAGTACATCAGAATCGGCCTTGTGGACCGTTTTCTACAGTAATCAGACAGTACATTAAGACAGCCGTAGGGAATTGTAAGCCGTCTATTGTTAGCCGCCTATTGCTAGCCGCCTATTAAACATCTAGAGTTGTACTTGTACGTTGTTAGCTAGAATCATTATAGGCCTGTTAATGTACTATTTACTGTTCCGGTATTTTATTTTGTGAATAGATGGTATTTATAAACTGATACGAGAGAGAAAGCTAGCGAATATTTATTTTTATTGTTTTGTTTTATTACCGCATTCATTTGTGTAGTGAATTGAATGTTGTTTAACGGCTCATCAACACAGTATAGGTTATTTAGAGCAGCCCCATTTAATTTTAGAACTAAACTGAACAGGTCGTCAAGAGAAACGATCGTTTAAATTTACGGAAAAATAATACAATGACCGCATAAACAATACTCGTAAAATGTGTTTATTTCATTACGCTAACGAAATGATAAAGGGTTGTCGCAAAGAAAGGGAAAATTAAAAAAATAAATAAAAAAAATATAAAAATAATAATAACTCGCCATGTTTTGACTGAATAATGGTTGGTGCCCATTTTAAGGGACACACGGCAATCTATACATTTTTTAAACTTTTTTTAACTTAAGGCATCCCTTTTTTTTTTTACATAACTTGCATTTCTTCAGTCATTAGTGATAATTAAAAAAAATACTATAAAGCAAATTGTTTTTGGAAAGTATTAACTGTTGATTATATTGCACCAATACTACGTATATGTAAAGCTAAGGTAGAATAAGACGATTTTTTTTTTATTTAGTTATATGCATGGAGGTTTACAGTCAAAATGATACTGGATAAACACTTCAAGATTGCCGAGTGTCCCTTTAAAGCATGCGTAACTCGCTATCATAGTACCCAATTGTATGTCGTTCACGTCATCATTTGTTTCAGACGCTAATATAATGTTAGTTTCAATAATTATCAAGTATGTACTTTCTTTAAATGTATGTACGTCGCTTTTGATGGATACTAGTATATATAGACTTTCTCTAAAATGCTATTTCCAAGATATCAACATTTTTCAATCTCACATCTGTCCCCAGTCGTCCATCCGACCAGAATCAATAAGAGTGAGCATGGGCAGACGATTTATTTTAGATCAGTCTGTAAATCAAGGTTAATAATTCTGTTTTAAATGCTATTTAGAAATTGTGTACTTTAAAATATTTAACTACAAGCATACTGTGATTATTTTTAGTTATCTGCATTAAAATTGACCGAAACAATCACAGTTGACATTACTATTCGATCAATGTTTGACCCGTTAAAATTTCCGGTTAGATTGTGTCAGAGCATGTACAAAACGTACCGTTGTGAAACACTGACAAGTCCCGGTCTATACCTGTTTTAAATATCATCTTAGTATGTGTCATACATGCATGTGTTAGATCTTGATCATGTAAATGTATGTGTCATACATGCATGTGTTAGATCAAGATCATGTAGATGTATGTGTCATACATATATACCATATATACATGTGTTAGATCATGATCATGTAGATGTATGTGTCATACATCCGTTTGTTAGATCATGATCATCTAGATGTATGTGCCATGCATGCATCCGTTAGACCATGATCATGCAGATGTATGTGTCATACATGCGTTTTATACATGATCATGATCATGTAGATGTATGTGTCATACATGTATGTGTTAGATCATGACGATGTAGATGTATGTGTCATACATATTTTTCTTAGATCATGATCATGTAGATGTATGTGTCATACATATTTTTCTTAGATCATGATCATGTAGATGTATGTGTCATACAAGCGTGTGTTAGATCAGGATCATGTAGATGGAGGTGTCGTACATACCTTTGTTAGATCATAATCATGCGGATATATGTGTCCTACATGCATGCGTTAGACCATGATCATGCATATGTATGTGTCATACATGCATGCGTTAGATCATGATCATGCAGATATATGTGTCCTGCATGCCTGTGTTAGATCATGATCATGAAGATGTATGTGTCATACATGCATGCGTTAGATCATGATCATGCAGATGTATGTATCATACATGCATGCGTTGGATCATGATCATGCAGATGTATATGTCCTACATGCCTGCGTTAGATCATGATCATGCAGATATATGTGTCATACATATATGCGTTAGATGTAGATGTATATCGGTTAATTAACAAATGTAGGCCTGAGCCAGGACCCAACATTTTCGATATTGTTACCAACTCAAGGGACAAATTCTACCATCATTTTTTGAAAAGAGCAATGTATATAGATTAGATTTTTCCATGATAGCAATCTGGAACAGGTAGCTTATATAAAAAAAATCGAACCTTAATAGGTTATCATTGTAGCGCTTTCATATAAGTTTTTGATGTTCATTTTTGAATGTCATGCTTTGTGAATAATTATTGATGTACTTTTTAAAGATGCACTTAAGTTTACAATTCATTGAGTTACATAAAGCGTAAATAAGCTCTTTTTTAGCACTGAATTCAGTTTAAAATCTCTATTTTGCTTCAAATTAGAAGTCAATTTACCCCACCCACTATTGAAACATTTTTATGCATTTACTTTAGTTATTATTTTTTACAATATATGTGTAAACTTGTAAGAATCAGTAATTTACAACCTTTCTACATGATTTAAATAATATTATAATATGAATAAGGGATTGTTATGATATATTGATGAAATTAAGTACTAAGCAATGTCCATGGCATTGCACATATGTGTTCAGTAAGCCTGATAAGTTGAGACGCATGCCAAACTGGCAGTATAAGCCTTCCTCAAAGTAACTGCAACATAAATAGTATTAACATGTTCTGATATATACATATATTGCACAGACGACACCTAGTCCAAAGGATTCTAGATAAAGGAATTGTGCGGTTTAACGTGTGTGTTTTTTAACAAAAGTCTTTTTTTAGGTGTATGCGTCATGGCAATATTTATTATGATTACACATTTGGATTATTTTATTACACATAAATACATTAATTAAACCAGTGAAGTAATCTTGATTAAACATTGCATATTGCAACACAAAATCTTAAAAGTTGCTATTTTAATACTTTTTAATTACAATTTACCCATATTTTAAGGATTTTTACACCTGAATTACCCCACCCATATACAACACAATGAAGAATTCTGCATACGAAATGTAAATTAGTAGTATATGCATTTGCACGAACCATTTTTGTGTTACTGAAAAAAGAATCGACGAAGATAAATTGATTTGAATTGGGGTTTTACGGCGCACCAACACAAACATGTTATATGGCGCTAACAGGAATGAACATTCGACCCGGCTCACTCTTCATTCACATCTAGATAACAATTTGCAGAATGTGCCTAGAACCTTCTTACCTGCAGAACTGCAGAGTTGCTGCAAATTCTCTAGTAAACACTCCATTTTTTCGCTGGAGCGACGATCACTGCCACCACTGAAGTAGCACCTGAAATAATACAGGTTTCATGATGAAAATAATGAACAAAAATGACAAAATTAACATGAATTCGGGGAAATCTTACCCCTATGCCTGGATATGCAGTGGTCATATTCTTGCCCTGGAACCACACGGCGTCGACGAAGAAATATTTTTAGGGTGATACCCAGATCACTGTGCTAACTACTTACCATGGCAACTATGTGTTAGTATTGGTGCAGTTGTTACAATATCACCTGCTTAGGATATTTATCTAAACATAGGTTGTGATGTTCTCCGTACTTGATTTAGAGTATGGAATTAACCTAGGATAGTAAGCATCAACCCTATTTTTGCGCGTGCAAGTGGAATGATTATTACCTTAAAAAGGTGTATAGCCAATGAAGAGAGAGAGAGAGAGAGAGAGAGGGAGTGGGGGTGGGGGTGGGGGTGAGGGGAGGGGTTGGATATATATGCATTTAGGAACCTTCCCTACTGACGAATAGACACCTATGTTTCTTTAACGTGATGGGAGAAACAAAACAAGCGATACACGGGATCGCCTGGTTTACGTCCCCATTCGACGGACGAGGGTAAAAGTGTCTTGCCCAAGAAAACACCGACAAAATTCACTGGCTCGGGTGAGGTTTGAACCAGGATTGAACCTCTGAATTTAAAGTCCCCCGTGCTATCCACTGTATCAACATGCTGTATGCGCTCACGCAGGATGACTGCATTAAAATACATACAACTAAAATGTTAATCCGTCATAAAGGTTATATCCAAGAAGCTGGGTTCACAACGGTCTCTCTTATCTATCATTCATGTATGTCGAGTTGTACGAGTAATATGCCTGCAAGCCTTATATATGCCCAGCTCATTACTGTTTTGATAAACTTGGCAATTAATGCCTTGGGATAGAACAGGACAATTAAGAATACTCAGTTCATAGTATCTGATTTAAATAATATAACTTAATGTGACAATATAACATACATATAAGATATAAAAAAATATATAAACGCTTCCAGATAAGAATCGGTACCCAGTGCATCGAGATAGATTACATTTAGAGATCACGGTTAGTTTACTGATGTTTACTCTAAAAGCTATATCCGACATACAGGTGCTACTGCAGTTAAAGTAGCTATCCCGCCAACAACAGCCACATTTTACAACATATGTACATCGTTTCTAAACCTACTGACCACAAGGTATATACATAACTTACATCGTTTGAGAATCAAAACTCTATAGATACAATATAAAAAGCTTTAACCAGCCAGACAAAAAAATAATGGATAATTCATTTTACACTTATTCAATTACGGATATTACAAAAACCCATGAATAAACATATACTTTTAAGCGACACATATGCATTATTATACGAGATGAACACCTGGATAGAGTTTTGATAAACTGTTTTTGTAGTGTAATTTTGTCGTAATTTGGCGGTTATTTTAAAATGTGTATACATGTAACAAACACCTAAATATCAACAGTTAAACCGTAAAATGCCTTTTCTTTTTCTTTCTGTTTTATTTGCAATTTGTCGAAAATGCAGTGGTATACTTTGTGATTTTAGTTCATGGTTTTATTCAATATGCGATTTGTAAACATGGTTAAGTCTTCATAATGGAATACCTTATCAAAAGTCACATTCTCTATATATTTCAGTTCGCTTAAAACTTTTGAAGTGATTTTATGAAAAGTGTACAACTTCAAGCCATTAACAAGAGACCCACTCGCCTTGTCTCAAAGTGCTCTCATGTTTTAAGAAACAACAACAATTTCTTTATATAAATCTGTAAAACTGTGAACCCCGTAGTGGCCATATTTGACCCATTGTCGCCATTTGAACAAACTAGGTAGAGGATCATAAGCTTATGGTACATACGAACTATTATTTAGCTTTTGAAGTATCAGAAGCTGTTTGAATTTGTTTTCCTATATAATTCAATGTTATAGCGTGACCCCCGGGACAGGGCCAAAATTGATTCCAGCTTGATTCAAGAGGGACACCATTTAAATTATTTGGTACAGGAGAATAATCTTAAGCTACATATAGCTTATTACACCTCTATAGGTCTTGTAGTTTCAGAGAAGATGTTTATAGACGTTCCTGCATAACTCTATGTAAATATGTGACCCCCGGGACCGGGCGAAATTTGACCATAAGATCACCATTTGAACAAAATAAATTGGTAGAGCAGTGGCAGAAAACAATAAACGTGGCTACAGCGTAAATGGAGTGTCTACAATAGAATTTGCAGCAACTCTGCAGTTCAGGGTGAGAAGGTCCTAGGCCCATTCTCCATATTTTATCTCGATGTACATGGAGGATGAGCCTGGCATGTTCATGCCTGTTAGGCGCAATATAACCTTTCATATGTTGGTGCGCTTTAAAACCCAGTTCAGTTCATCGCATGTTAATAAAACACGTCCAACACAGGTTTATAACACGCCCATCACAGGTTAATAACGACACGTCCAGCGCAGTTTAATAACGACACGTCCAACAAAGGTTAATAACACGCCCAACACAGGTTAATAACCCGTACAACATAGATGAATAACACGTCCAGCACAGGTTAATAATAACACGTCAGTCGCAGGTTAATAACATGTCCAGCACGGGCTAATAACACGTCTGGCACAGGTTAATAACCCGTCCATCGCATGTTAATAAAACACGTCCAACACAGGTTTATAACACGCCCAGCACAGGTTAATAACAACACGTCCAGCGCAGGTTAATAACACGTCCAACACATTAACGCGAGAAAATAGGAAATGTATACATTGTACCCAAAATATAGTAGAAAACGAATACCATTTTTTGCTTGTATGTCCAATATATAGACACTTAAGACAGAAATATTTTAAACCTTACTTTTGCAGATGGCCCACGATAAACAAATTTGATGCGTTAATGTCTAATAACTCGAACAGAACAATTATAAGCTTATCAAAATATGTTTATTATGCATTTAAACTTCAAAATGAAATGCAAGTTTAAATTTCTTTACTACATTTCAACCTTTTCTCCATTTAAGAAATAAAAAAGCTATAACGCTTCTCTGTAAACTTTAATATAGATTTTGTATGCCATGTTTTTGATGTTCTCACTGTATTGAATATGTATTGTGTGTAGGCTATAAACGTTGTACTGAATGTTTAATGCTGAATAAAGTTAATATATTAACACGTCCAGCACAGGTTAATTTCTAAATACGTGGATGTGGGAACAGGAAATGAAAAATATGTTGACATAATTAATACACGCATGTCTGTGTTCATATTCAATAAGTATTATTTGTACTGGATAATGATCGTGTCTTTCATGTATTATTGTTATTATTATTTTTATTTTGTAATTTAGAGACTAGCATGTTCATTACCATAATTAATTGCCTAACACTCTTGATTGGCAGACGTTCGCTAAGTGTACATCCATAAAACGTTGCCAATCCAGGCATGTGATGCTAAACCCTCAAAAGCGTGACCTCGTTTAATTCCGTTTTGTGCGCGTTTCAGTAAAACTGTCAAACACAATGACATGCTTTAGAAACGGGTAAACCGGTATTTTTGCGACAATAAATCAGTCGCCAAGCGCTCTTTAAAGGGCCACACGGCAATCTTGAAGTGTTTGAAATGGGTGTCTCGACTTATATATATCCTGGATCATGTTTACATTTAACCTGGTTACATTTAAATAAATAAAAAATTAAGTATTCACTTTTAGTAATGATTGAACAAATGTAAGTTATCCAGAAAAACAGGCGGGACGCCGTGAGTTTTAAAAAAAATTCAAGATTTCCGTGTGTCCCTTTAACGTCTCCGCTTAATACCAGTATATAAAATGTTCAACTATTAAACGACTAAAACACCAACACTTAAAAGTATACTTGAAGAAAAAAGAAACGCAACGTTTTTGGGGTCAGTGTAAAAGTACTTGAGCTTTTTCATATAATCTATTGTTAATTTACCAGTGACTGAAAATCGCCACCGATACCTCCACTATATTTTTTTTTATTGAAAATTACTGTTGCGTAAAACGTGAAATACACAAATGATGCACGGGTCATGGAATGTGTACTCAGACACTTACCAATTTTTGCGTAAATTTTGTCGCGAGTCAACATTTATCAAGAATCCAGGATTTTTGTAAAATGTGTTAAAGTTGTATTGATGCCACGTATACGTAAAGATCTACGTGAATACGCCGTCAGATAGCTGTTGAACGGAATTTCGCAGCGTGCGGTATCTGTCCATCTTGGCGTGCATAAATGCACTATAATAAGACTAATTCTTAGTGGGGCAGATTGGTGACATATATTGGTAAAATTGTGCATTTTGTGACAAAAGTACCAAACTTGACACATAGCTAGACAGTACTCTACTAAAGTACTCTGGCTATGGACACACGTCAGATTTTGAAAAACGGCCGCTAAATATTCCATAAAGAATTAATGCAGCCCATAATTAATAGGTTTCATTCAAACTTGTTATTGTAAATACATTAAAGGGAGACACGGCAATCTTTATTTTTTAAAAACTCAAGGCGTCCAGCTAGTTTTTCTGCATAACTTGCATTTGTTCAATCATTAATATTAATTATAAAAATAATATCAAGCAATTTGTTGTTTCATATCTTAATTTTTGATATTATTGCACCAATAATATATTAAAACTTATAGTATAATAAGACGAAATAGTGAATACTCAACATTTAATCTATTTAAATGTAACCAGGGTAAAAGTAAAAATGATACTGGATATATAAATCGAGACACCCATTTCAAACACTTCAAGACTGCCGTGTGTCCCTTTAAATTCAGGGCATTGATAGACAATAAAATATGCAATATAATTTGGGTCATTTATTATCTTCAAAATGGTCGCCATTTTCAAAATGGTCGTCATTTTCAAAATGGCCGCCAAAAAAGGCTCATAAGTATACATCTAGTGACACACTATTAAAGGGACACACAACAATCGGGAATTATTTATCAAGCATCCAAATTATCACCTTGATTTATAATTCCAATATCATTTTGACTTTAAAACTGCTTGCATATACTTAAATACAATTTCGGATTTGTTCAAGTGTTCGTGGTTATACTATTACAGATTTTAATGTATTAATGATGCAATATATTCCCCAATGAACAATATGTAAAACTAATTTGCTTTAAACTATTTACATAATTATTAAAACTGATTTTAAAAAATACATATGATGTAGTAAAACTAACGGGACGCCGCAGGTCATAAAAAAAAAGCTTGCCGAGTCGATTGGGAAAAACATATATCGCAAAGGATACTTAAACAATATTTCTCATCTCTGATTTATCGGAATTAAATTAAATTAAGACCTTAAATTACATTTGTTGATTTAATAAACAATATTAACAAGACACTATCAGAAAACGAAATCAAAAATTAGTTTGTTATATACGCAAACAGAAATGTAATAACTAGTTATATCATTTGAACATTTTCGATATGAGAGCTAACATTAAATTTAATCTTACTGATACATGATCTGAATGGTACAATTTTTCTTAATCACAGTGATGTATTATTTGGCCTTTTGTTCATGTTTAAAATTGTTCTTTGTTTCTGTGTATGTTTGTGGTTGACTGTTGTCCTTGAATGCTACTTTTTATATCTTTATGAACATCTTTAACGTGTTCATGATGGCAAAGATCAGAGTTTTTTCAAAGGCGACGCCTGATGAATTATTTCAATAACTGAAATTAACGGATAACTCAGGCCATATCTGGTTCAGAGATCATCCAATGTGGAAGCTGCGATATGTTTACAGCACCTACTGCACCTCCATCTTACAGCTGTCAACATGATCATCGAACGGTTAGCATTACATCATGGAATCGAATATGTAGATAATTTTAGGTCGTTTTACGATAGAAACGGACAACTCATTATGCGTTTCTTTAATTTCATTGACCATATTCATCCGTCAAATTCGGGGATCAAACGGATTTTGGGAACAATCAATGAAGTCATTCACATAGTTTATGACTTTACGAAATGTGTATATCCACCACGTGCGGCAAATAACTACCGTGGTAATCGAAATGTTAGGCGAATCTGGCAGTACAAGAATGGACGATGATCGATGTTTAAATTGTTTTGAAAGCAACCACCAGACTCACGAATGTAGACACAAACAACCAATAACGTGCTGGTATTGCGGTCTGATTGGCCATAAATCTGACAAATGTTGGAATTAGGAATTCGGCAAAGAAGCCGTTTCCTGTGGCATAGAAAGTGCAAATTATTTCGCAACTCTGCAAAACATTTGTGACACTTGCAATGGAACTAACTGTAACTGTGACTTATTTTCCCAGAGTAAAAGCTGTTTAAATGATAATATGAATACATGTATATATAATATAAACGATGACAATGACGTTCAAAACTCTAACGCTACTATCTTAAATATTTCGGAACACATAAATTTAACTAATTTAGGATTAAATAATAAAAAAGGTTTAACCATCGGTCATTTAAACGTAGCTGGACTGTCTTCTAAATTTGATGAATTACAATTAATGCTAACATCTAAGAAAAACAAAATAGATATAATGGGTATAAGTGAAACGAAATTCAATGAAAACCATAAAACTGAAACATTTCATATAGATGGATATCAAGTACCTTTTCGTCGCGACCGTTTATTCAATGGCGGTGGAGGTTTGGCAGTATATGTAAAACAAAACGTAAATTGCATACGACGATTAGATTTAGAAGGAGATGATATAGAAATAATTTGGTTAGAAATTATGCCAACTAAATGTAAATCTTTTTTAATTGGTTCACTTTACAGGCATCCAGAATCTAAAGTTGCATGGAAAGAAATATTTGACACTCATATAGAAAAGGTTCAACTTGAAGAAAAAGAAATATTAATTTTAGGCGATATAAATCGAGATTTATTAAATTCCAAAATAAATGATGAATGGTCTAGCTATATTTTATCACTAGGATTAAAACAGTTAATTAAGCAGCCGACGCGTGAATGTTCAACTTCAAAAACTTTAATAGACCACATTTATACTAATTGTGATCAAAATATATGTAATGTAAGCGTGCCCAAAATAGGAATTAGCGATCATTATCCGATCCTATATACAAGAAAGTTAAATTATAAAGAAAAAATCGATTCACATAATTTTATAAAATACAGATCATTTAGGTCATTTTCAGAGGAGTCATTTTATCAGATCTTATCAGCATCCCCTGGGGTAATCTAAACAACACTGATACTAATGAAGTACTTCACACTTGGGTGTCTAATTTTTCAAGTGTTGTAGATAATCACGTCCCAATTAGAATTCACAGAGTTAAACACATAAAACAACCAGATTGGTTTACACCTGATATTTTAGATGAAATTAAAGAACGTGATAAATTCAAGGCTAAAAATGATATGGATAACTACAGAGTTTCAAGAAATAAAGTTTGTACATTGATAGATAATTCTAAAAAAGAATCTTATGAAAGAAAAATTGAGGAAGGAAAATCAGACCCTAAAACAGTTTGGAAAATATTTAAAGAACATGGTGCGTCTACAAAAAAGACAAACAACTGTAATTTAATAAAAAGCATTCATAAAGATGGAATAGATATTACTGATAACCAAGATATTGCAAATACTTTTAATAACTTTTTTGTAAACGTAGCCGCTAACTTAAAAGAACCTATTCCAACTTCAAATTTTGATAAAGCAAATGATTTTGTAAAAACAAAAGTTCCTGATCATATGTATTTTCACATTCCTCTGATTACGGAATCCCAAACGCGTAAAATGTTAAATAATTTAGATGTATCCAAAGCTACAGGACTTGACCAAATAGGGCCAAAACTTTTAAAATTATCAGCCGATGTTATATCAAATAGTCTTACGTATGTTATAAATTGTAGTATAAAACAAGGTGTTTTCCCAGATGAATGGAAATGCGCAAAAGTTAATCCTTTATTTAAAAAAGGTTCATCAAATGATGTAAATAACTATAGGCCAATATCAATTTTACCTACTCTTTCAAAATTGATTGAAAAACATGTGCATGATTCATTTGTTAATTACCTTAATCATTATAAATTATTATGTAAATCCCAAAGTGGGTTTAGAAAAAAACATAGCTGCGAAACAGCATTAGTATGTATGATAGATAAATGGTTAACAGCTTTAAATGATGGAGAATTTGTAGGCGTTGTTATGTTAGATTTTTCTAAAGCATTCGATTTATGTTCCCACGAAATACTATTAAAAAATTACAAATTTACAAATGTGGAGATAATACTATTAAATGGTTCAAGTCTTATCTTACAAATAGAACTCAAGCGGTGAACTTAAACGGTGTTCTCTCTGATAAGCAAATTACGACATGCGGGGTCCCGCAAGGGTCTATTCTAGGGCCTCTTTTATTTATTTTATTCATAAATGACTTGCCTATGTATGTACAGGATAATGTTTCAAACGTTGATATGTATGTAGATGATACTACAATATATGACATAAATAAATCTAAATTAGAAGTTGAAATGAATTTACAAGCTGCTTTGAATAACGTCAGTACATGGTGTCTAAACAATGGTATGGTATTAAATGCTTCAAAAACAAAAGTAATATTGATAACGACACCCCAGAAACGGACAAGATTAGTTAATCAACCTCTAAATTTGAAATATAAAGACTTAAATCTGGAAATCACAACAGGTGATAAAATTCTTGGCATATATATAAATGAAAACCTTAAATGGGATACGCATATAAAATTTCTTAGGAAGAAAATATCTAGTAATTTGTGGCTATTATCAAGAATTAAAGTATTTATTCCTGTTAATTATAGAATAATGTTTTACAAAGCCTAGGTCCAACCACATCTTGACTATTGTAGTATCATTTGGGGTAGTACAAAACAATCAAATATCCAGGTTTTAGTGCGATTACAACGAAGAGCATGTCGTATCATTCTAGGTGAACAATATACCACTTTAAGCGAGGCTTTAAATATAATTAATTCTCTTAATATTGAACAGAGGGTTTCACTTCATAAAGCCAAATTTATGTACAGGGTATCGCAAAATGCAGTCCCGTCATATATTCAAAATATGTTCAATTACAATGTCAGGCGTCCAAATCATTTACGTTCTTCAAATAAATCGGATTTTTTAATACCCAAACCAAATATAGAACTTTTTAAAGGGAGTATGTCTTACTCTGGGGTAAAAGTATGGAATAACATTCCAAATGAAATAAGACAGAGCGAAAGTATTAAAAGTTTCACAGTAAATTATACTAAGTGGATAAATTCGAATCAACAGTCATAAAGCTAAAACTGTAAATATGGCCATATGTAAGTCTGTAAGTTAAACCTCTGCCGCCATATGTATGTATTATGTTGTTGTGTAACATTGTTATCATGTTGATCATGTTTATGAATAATGCTAACTTTGAATTTGTTATGCTGATTGTTATATTGCTATATAATTATGTATTTGTATGTATGTAAATATTGCTTTAGAGGGCCCCAAGGAAGATTAGTTTATACTAATTGGGTTACCCTCTGTAAATAAAGACTTTCATTCATTCATTCAATCTTATATTTCTACTTGTGAGCTAGTTCATTGGGTATTGATGAGACAACACTAATAAAGTTTATCTCACACACAGAGATGATTTTTTTTAAGATTTGAAGTGTAACTGAACAGTATTGCAATTGCGAACTTTTGTTTTCTCTTTATGATCGTGCAATACTCAATGGTAGGCATGCCTTGCTCACACTTCAATGAAGCAACTGTAAGCCCGGTTTACCATAAGTATGGTAATCACTTGATGAGCATTCCCTGATACATGTGTTTATTGGTAATCACTTGATGAGCATTCCCTGATACATGTGTTTATTGGTAATCACTTGATGAGCATTCCCTGATACATGTGTTTATTGGTAATCACTTGATGAGCATTCCCTGATACATGTGTTTATTTCAGCAAGGAATATGCAGTATCATATGCAGTGCCACAAGGACACGGGTCCATCTATAGTCTTCAAACATCTGCGTTTGTTTTAAGTGTCTCCATTTTAAATATGGAGGCGTCAACGCAAAATGCCATTTTGATCTTCACACTGGGTTTCAGACCAATTTCATTGTGTTTGCTCGGCAACTTTTTAGTTTAGACGCAATTAACCGGTTAGCATAAAATGTCTTTGCGTTTAGGTTTTGTTTACTTGTTTTGTCTTGTAAATAAAGTTTACCAAGTCAAAAAATGTATTTTAGGATTTTATAAATATATTTTATAATGAACCGCTACAGTTTCTGATAAGAAAATTAGTTTAGTACCCTTCAGAAATTCCAAAGGCTGGAGGAAACGTAGAGTCAATCCGAAGTGAAATTTGATTTAAACGTGTAAATCCCTTAACACCTTAACGATAGGGTGCCTCTAAATAACTCATTATTGCAAATACTCTGCCAAGAAAACTGAGTGAACAAATTCAATATATTAATCACTTTCTTACAAATGATTATTAAACAACTTTCACTTTTTAGTATTTTCTACATGATTTGGTTTCCATTTTGAAAACGGTAGCCACTTTGAACTTAAAATATACCCAGATTGTATTTCATAACTATTTGTCTATCATTTTGAGGATTGCCATAATATATTTTGTTAAAACCTGATGCATATAGGTTCAACTGATTATTTTGAAAATGGCGGCCATTTTGAAATATCTGACGTGGGTCCATAGCCAGATTTTTTCAGTATGGTATTGTCTAGCTATGTGCAACGTTTGGTGCTTTTGTCAAACAATGCACAATACTTTTTTCACCAATATTCCCTATCTGAGAAAGACTGTTTGACCAACAAACGTCCTAAACAAGGCCGTCAATGAGTTACGTCACGTCAAGATGAAGTTCATTTTTGTCTCAAGCACTAGTCTCTCCACCAGATAGACCGTATCATGCATATGTCTTACTTGCAGATATCGGTCTGGGCAGATTAGGCCAATTAAAGCGCCCACTAGCGATTAGCACAATTTATTCGCGCGTTTATTCCACGCGCATAAATCGAAATGTGCATGACGTCATGTTGTAAATAAACGTACAAAGTCAATTGTTGATGCATCAGTTAAACTTTTTCAACGTCACTTGCTGCTTCTCATAAATTAAATATAAGACATTATTTTTAAAACTTACTTAAAAATATGTTTTTTGAAAGTCTCGTTGAACATCTAAAAATCGTTAGGGCGATTTCAAACGTCCTATTTTCCCCAGGCCCTGGTTCTAGATCCGTGTAGCATAGCGTAACGAAGAAATCAGAAGCGGGCCGGGTGACTGCTATGGAAGAATAAATATAAGGTACACTGCTATGGAAGAATAAATATAAGGTACACTGCTATGGAAGAATAAATATAAGGTACACTGCTATGGAAGACAATTGAAACAAACACCACTAGAAAAAGCATTCGAAACAATAACCTATGATAATTCATAAAAAAAAAATTAAATCGTAAAAACACGGAAAAAGTACTATGCCTAAACCATAACATGATATGATGCAACAGTAAATAAAAACTTTTAGCATTCATAGATGAAAGACAAGTTTAAAGATGACTTCAAGGCAAGACAAGAGTCACAACATAAAACGGTTTACAACAGGGCTACCGCCTTGGAACGATCAGTGTAAACAAAAAATACAGTAATTCACTACCACATAGAAACATCAACCTGATGTGGCGAAGGTCGCATAATAAGCTATTTAGAAACACACTGGATGTAGTCGAAATATATTACAAATAGTATCACGGAAATTACAAAACCAAGTTTATATTTCGACATAAACAAATAATATACATAATTAGGAACGTTTCGTAGTTATTTATTGGTCAAAATGGTCCCATCAAATAAAATAAAACAAAAAAACAAAGATTTTTTTTATATTTTATTTTTTTAAGTGCAATCCACCAGGAAACATACATTCACCAAATTGTACGATACGATCGAAAAGAGGTATAAAACAAGTGTACAGTAAGTACAATACAATGTTCAGACAGATAAAATCAATAAAACTCAATCAAATAAAAAGGGTAAATACGTTGTGTCTGGTATAAAACTTTACAACTATCATTTAAGTGTGTGGTTTTATTTCCATTGGCATGTTTTGTAAATATTGTATTTGAGAAAAGGATGACTTATATTTTAGGATTTTATAACGGATATTTCGACAATAAAACATGTTTAAAAACGTTTTGTACTAAAACTGAATGTGATTACCTATTTAAAATTACCTGTTAATTAAGCCGATATTTATTTCATACCCCAGCCAACCCCGTTTTCGCTTCTTGAAAAAGGGGTTGGATGGGGTATGGAAGTGAATACTCGGTCCACGGAATGAAGACATAAAAGTAAATATAAATAATTACATCGATAAATACAAGAAAAGAATTTGACATCGTAAATATAAAACCTAAAAGATAACCTATCACTCACCATACCATATGCGTTATTAGATCACACTATTTCGGCCTGATAAAGTCAAAAGATTCATCTGCTTAATTTTGCGCTGTTATGTGTATACATCGAGTTCAATAGTATGTTTTGAAATATAACGTGCATCTACAGTAGGTAATGTATTAGCCAAGTGTTGGGTATGTTTACTAAGTATATTTACTGATAAACCTAAAATGAAATTGTAATGCCATGGCAATTGCTTTAGGTATGTAATAATGATACTGCTATCGACACGGTGTTTCCTCGAGTGCTTTCAAACAGTTTTCAAAAGTGTAGCAATGCAACTTACACCTGAACCCTGCTGGATATTCATTTGGGGTCAAGAGAAGAAATCGGTATTTTGGATAAGACAAAGACATGTCCTTATGGCAATTCAAAGTGGTTTTTATTCATCAATTTTCGATATCGGAATTACAACTTTCGATATAGGAATTACAATTGTCGATATCGAAATTACAATATCCGTTAACGTTAATTGTATTTTCGATATTGGAAATTGTAATTCCGATATCGTTATTTGTATTTCCGTTAACGGAATTGATTTCCGATATAGGTAATACTGAATTTACGATATCGAAGTTATCGAAAATGCAATTTCCAATGTCGGAAAAAGCTATTCTCGACATCGGAAAAGATATTTTCGATAAGGAAATCAACTACACAAATCCGATATCGGAAATTCAATTTTCGATAACGGAAATAGAAATCGAAAATGATATATCGGAAATGCGATTATTTTAAATTAATAACGGCTCCCTACAGCCTTGTTCACCACCGCAATACACCAATACCCAATTATAATAATAAACCAATAATATATCCGACTTCGTGCGCTAGAAAAATGCATCTATGCAGCAAGATGCAGACAACTTCGTGCAAGACGTGCGGAGAAACTTCCGGAGAAGCACAAGGACAATCTGCATATTAAATTATTATTTTAATTATCCTATGACAGATTTTTTGAAATATCTGAATGAAATGATTAGTTTTTACCGCCGTTGATCCGAATCGGATATATTATTGGTTTATTATTATAATTGGGTATTGGTGTATTGCGATTAGTTGCTTCGTCATGAACTGAGGCTCAGTAGCCCAGTTGACAGAGTGTTAGACCGAGGCAAAATTCGTAGGTTCGAGTCCCGGTCGGGTCACAGTTTTTGTTATTTGTGACTTAAACTGAGTTCACATCCGATGATATGCCCATCTCCACATCGTCAGAGAGTTGCAACTGTATATTACGACCATCAGTATACATCTGACCAATACGTTTATTTGGGTTGAAATCTTACAAAACAAAATTGCCTATGTAAGTCGCGTGCCTACGTATCTCAACTTGCGACATACGGGGTTCGGGGATTTTCCCCCTGAACAAATCTTGTAAAACTGAGGGTCTGCTGAAAGAGAGATCGACAAAATAAGTCTATATAAAATAGTATGTCGAATGCTTCACACACCACCCACCCCCCACGCCCAACCCAGCCCCACCCGCCCCACCCCCTCCCACACACACGCAACATGTAAAAACATGAATCCGCCCCTGGTTTTTAAGCACATACACAATATGCTGAATCCGGAACGAGACTGTAGGGAGCCGTTATTAATTTAAAAATAATCGCATTGCCTATATCGGAAATGCAATTACCGATATCGGCATTAGAGAATCATTTTCAATAACGGCAACTGCATTTCAGTTATCGGAAATTGCATAACGAAAATTGTAATTTAGATATCGTAAATACAGCATTACCGATATCGGAAATCAATAATACAAATACCGATATCGGAATTTCTCGATATCGGAATTGCAATTGCCGATATCGGAAATGGTAATTTCGATGTCGGCAATTGTAATTCCGAGATAGGAATTTGCTTAATTCCGATATCGGAAATTGACGAATAAAAAACACTTTGGCTTGCCATATAAACGGCTTAGGAGAAGCTGTAATAATGCTTTCGGTGATTTAAGATATAGAATTTCGTTTACGGTGGTTTATCGATGCTTAGTCCACCCAGCATTACCAATCCCCCTCTCTCTCTCTCTCTCTGTATCTCTCTCTCTCTCTCTCTCTCTTTCTCTCTCTCTCTCTCTCAATGTAAGTGATTTCTGGTATAACATTGCATATGAACTAATATTTTCCAGACAAGCCGTCTTTACTATTTCTAAAAGGCTTTTCAAACGTGTCTAAATTACTATTCCGTGCGTGAACGTTTCTCGCTTCTTGTTTCGTGTCTTCAAATCGAATCCATATCGTCATAATAACGCATGTCTTAATTGTCTATAGGATAAACACAGCTCTGCAGACGAATCAAAGATGCGCGGACCCTTGTCAACATGATATTTTTCGTAGCAGACAAGCGCTTCTACACATGTTTCCCAATCTGTATTTCTTTTATTGCAAATAATAAAGACTTGACAGAAAATGGACATAACAATATTGAACTTATTATGAAATAAATCATGTTCCGTAGACATAGTGTCGTCTTTACAAAATACAGTTCATATATGTGATGGTGAATTGTTACGCAATTCGAGAAGCTCATTTGTAAGTTTGCAGCTTTGGAATGAATTTCCTGGATTAATGTGTTTATTCCACTTATTTCTTAACATTGAATACGGCGGTATGCGTTATGCTACAAGGCTTGTTCTTATTTGCATAATGAAAGCGACGCTTAAACTGGATCGATCGTGTGTAATAAAAAATAAATCTACTACCGCATTTTAATTAAACCTGTATTGCCTTTCTTGTTGAAGCGTCTCCGTGGCCGAATGGTTAAGACGTTGCTTTGTAAACCTTCGCCTCTCACCGCTGCGGGTTGAAACCCACTGGGAGCTCGACTTGTAAGTGAGGAAGTTTCGATTCTTACAGATGGCTTGAGATGTACAGTACTGGTTCTACCCGGGAAAAGTGAGTGGTCTGCCTCCAACACAAAACATCTACCGACATATATAACGTTACATGTGTTGTCAATGACGTAAAGCACCATATAAACAAACAAATAAAACAAACAAACCCTTTCTTGTTATTTACATACAGAGCCATGACTGGGTTCGAAATTCGAAAAAGAGTGTTGAAATGTCCATACAATTCCAGCCTGTTTCAAAAATCCAAGCGTATATCATTAAACGTTCGATTACACACCCTCGATAATAGAGGAAAATAAATAATACACCTTAACCACATTAGATTACCAGAATAAATAATAAAAAACCGATCAGACTGAGGGAGTGTTTGGGGTCAGAGGAGATGAAGCTGCCTGATAGAAATCAGGTGTTAATAACCTGTGCTCATTATCACCAATTCTAATCAATGTAGTTTGTTTTAGAGCAGGTGCTGTGCTGTCAGTGAGAAGTGAGAGTAGGAACACACAGATGGCCTATAATCAGTCAGTATGTAGGCAGGTTTAGATAACGAATAAAGGCAAATGCGTGAATTAGAACCTGTGAAATTCAAATCGTATTGCAATCCTGTGCAAATAAAGTGCTTGTTATAAATACGTACATCTATATCTACATAAACTATACATAATTTGTATAATGATCTGGAGGACACATTGCGTATAATGATCAGGAGGACACATTGCTTATAATGATCTGGATGACACATTGCGTATTATGATCTGGAGGACACATTGCGTATAATGATCTGGAGGACAGATTGTGTATAATGATCAGGAGGACACATTGCGTATAATGATCTGGATGACAGATTGCGTATACTGATTTGGATGACACATGCGTATACTGATCTGGAGGACAGATTGCGTATAATGATCTGGAGGACAAATTGAGTATAATGATCTGGAGGACACGTTGAATATAATGATCTGGAGGACACATTGAGTATAATGATCTGGAGGACACATTGCGTATAATGATCTGGAGGACACATTGCGTATAATGATCTGGAGGACATTGTATATTGATCTGCAGGACACATTGAGTATAATGATCTAGAGGACATTGTTTAATCATCTGGAGGACACATTGTGTATAATGATCTGGAGGACACATTGCGTATAATGATCTGGAGGACATTGTATACTGATCTGGAGGACACATTGAGTATAACGATCTGGAGGACACACTGAGTATAATGATCAGGAGGACACATTACGTATAATGATCTGGAAGACACATTGAGTATAATGATCTGGAGGACACATTGAGTATAATGATCTGGCGGACACACTGCTTATAATGATCTGGAGGACACATTGAGTATAATGATCTGGAGGACACATTGCGTATAATGATCTGGAGAACACATTGCGTATTATGATCTGGAGGACATTGTATACTGATCTTCAGGACACATTGAGTATAATGATTTTCAGGACATTGTACAATGATCTGGAGGACACATTGCGAATAATGATCTGGAGGACACATTGCGTAGAATGATCTGGAAGACACATTGAGTATAACGATATGGAGGACACATTGCGTATAATGATCTATGGACACATTGCGTATAACGATCTGGAGAACACATTGAGTATAATGATCTGGAGGACACATTGCGTATAATGATCTGAAAGACACATTGATTATACTGATCTGGAGGACACATTGCGTATAATGATCTGGAAGACACATTGAGAATAATGATCTGGACGACACATTGAGTATAATGATCTGGAGGACACATTGCGTATAATGATCTGGAGGACACATTGAGTATACTGATCTGGAGGTCACATTGCGTATAATGATCTGGAGGACACATTGAGTATACTGATCTGGAAGACATACTGCTTATAATAATCTGGATGACATATTGAGTAGAATGATCTGGAGGACACATTGCGTATAACGATCGGGAGGACACATTGCGTATAACGATCGGGAGGAAACATTGAGTATACTGATCTGGAGGACGCATTGCGTATAATGATCTGGAGGACGCATTGCGTATAATGATCTGAAGGACGCATTGAGTATACTGATCTGGAGGACGCATTGCGTATAATGATCAGGAAGACACATTGCGTATAATGATCTGGAGGACACATTGAGTATACTGATCTGGAGGACACATTTTGTATTGATCTGGAGGACACATTGCGTATAATGATCAGGAGGACACATTGCGTAAGACGATTAGGAGGACACATTGTTTAATGATCAGGAAGACACATTGCGTATAATGTTCAGGAGGACACATTACGTATAATTATTTGGAGGACACATTGCGTATAATGATCTGGAGGACACATTGAGTATAATGATCAGGAGGACACATTGAGTATACTGATCTGGAAGACAGATTGCGTATAATTACCTGGAGAACACATTGAGTATAATGATCTGAAGGACACATTGAGTATACTGATCTGGAGGACACATTGAGTATAATGATCTGGAGGACACATTGCGTATAATGATCAGGAGGACACATTGAGTATAATGATCTGGAGGACACATTGCGTATAATGATCAGGAGGACACATTGAGTATACTGATCTGGAAGACACATTGCGTATAATTACCTGGAGAACACATTGAGTATAATGATCTGAAGGACACATTGAGTATACTGATCTGGAGGACACATTGAGTATAACGATCTGGAGGACACATTGCGTATAATGATCAGGAGGACACATTGCGTATAATGATCTGGTGGACACATTGAGTATACTGATCTGGGGGACACATTGCGTATAATGATCTGGAACACATTGAGTATAATGATCTGAAGGACACATTGAGTATACTGATCTGGTGGACGCATTGAGTATAATGATCTGGATGACACATTGCGTATAATGATCAGGAGGACTGAATGCGTATAACGATCAGGAGGAGACATTGCGTATAATGATCTGGAGGACGCATTGAATATACTGATCTGGAGGACGCATTGCGTATAATGATCTGGAGGACATTGTACAATGATCTGGAAGACACATTGAGTATAATGATCTGGAGGACACATGGCGTATAATGATCTGGAGGACACATTGCGTATAATAATCTGGAGGACACATTGAGTATAATGATCTGGAGGACATATTGATTATAATGATCTGGAGGACACATTGCATATAACGATCAGGAGGACACATTGCATATACTGATCTGGAGGACACATTGAGTATACTGATCTGGAGGACACATTGCGTATAATGATCTGGAGGACACATTGAGTATAATGATCAAGAGGACACATTGAGTATTACGATCTGGAGGACACATGGCGTATAACGATCTGGAGGACTCATTGCGTATAATGATCTGGAGGACACATTGAGTATAATGATCTGGAGGACATATTGAGTATAATGATCTGGAGGACACATTGCATATAACGATCAGGAGGACACATTGCGTATAATGATCTGGAGGACACATTGAGTATACTGATCTGGAGGACACATTGCGTATAATGATCTGGAGGACACATTGCGTATAATGATCTGGAGGACACATTGAGTATAATGATCAGGAGGTCACATTGAGTATAACGATCTGGAGGACACATTGCGTATAACGATCTGGAGAACACATTGCGTATAATGATCTGGAGGACACATTGAGTATAATGATCTGGAGGACACATTGCGTATAACGATCTGGAGAACACATTGCGTATAATGATCTGGAGGACACATTGAGTATAATAACCTGGAGGACTTATTGAGTATAATGATCTGGAGGACACATTGAGCTGCCTATTATCTTTAGAATTGTAAATTGTAAACGGGTGATGGGAAGACCAATAAATTTTCAAAAATGTCACATTTTAATTCTAAAACCAAAGATGACAAAAGAAAAGGCTATTATATATATATATTGAATTGCTTGACAGAGTACTTTACAAGCAGAACGTAAAATAAAATAACATGTTGATGGCACTATTTTTGTATGATACTCCACGAAATAGAGACTCAGTCATCGTTTAATCAATGGTGCTTATTTTATTGCAGATTCTATTGTATCAGTGTATTTCAAGTGAGAGGAGTTTCCTAGAACTCGACTTTTTCAGTCATCCTTTATTTAATCAGCATGTAAGCTGCATTGGATTTGTTATCACATGGAGAAGACCAAACCTTCAATTCTTAATACGGTCCAGACCAAACCGTCCATTCTTAATACAGTCCAGACCAAACCGTCCATTCTTAATACGGTCCAGACCAAACCGTCCATTTTTAATACGGTCCAGACCAAACCGTCCATTCTTAATACGGTCCGGTGAAAAACTTGTTCATGCTAAAATATGTGCAACTTTGATATATACTCAACAAACGTTATAACGCAACACTGGCGAATGTTTCTAATTTCCAATGTAAAAATGCGATGTCGTTGATTTGAACAAGAAAGGTTATAGCTGTATATTAAATTGTTGTCAAAATGTTCGTGGGATTCTACGCCAAAGGAATTCATCTTACAGTCTGAAAGGAGAAAATAATATTTCTTTTTTTTTTAGCCAATTTTATAACCCAGCATTTCAAATTTCATTGAAAATCAACAAAATTGCCATTCTATGGAGTTTTCTTAAAAAATAAACCCCTCAGTTCTGCTGACTATAACATGCTAACAGTGTTTCACATGCATTATATGATTAATTGTTTTCATTCCAGTTAATAAAACTAATGAAAACGAAACATATGTTATACCTTTTTGTCATCAAATGATACACACGCAATGTTTACATGCACATGACAGGAACATGGCAGACCATGGTTGGAACATGGCAGGACATGGCAGGAACATGGCAATGGCAGGAAAATGGCAGAACATGGCAATGGCAGGAATATGGCAGAACATGGCAATGGCAGGAACATGGCAGAACATGGCAGAACATGGCAGAACATGGCAATGGCACGAACATGGCAAAACATGACAATGGCAGAACATGGCAGGAAAATCGGACGTGTTATCAGTTGTGTTGACTCTCTCTCTCTCTCTCTCTCTCTCTCTCTCTCTCTCTCTCTCCAGTGGGTAACCGAATTATTATGACAAAGTAACTATTTAAACTCATAGAAACTGAATGCTTGTTTTTATGGGTAGAAAAACAAAATTGAAGGGAATATTCTGATCGAAAATAGAACTGTTGACGCCATCGTGCTCGCACTAGCAACATGTGTTGTCATTGTAGGAAAGGAAATACATAAATACAGATTTCAGTATAGACAATAAAATGCCGACGTTTATCATTAAACATGTAAAACTATGCGTAAAAAAGACAAACATGGACATTTCTAACTCAAAATGATGCTTGAATTCCTTTAAGTTGGCACATACAGTAAGAAGTTAGTTGGCGTATTGATCTAAAGCGAGGCAAATCCTTTGATAATATACACATATCGTTGCTTCAGCAGAAGACAATTATTTGACCGATTCACTCATTTTGAGATGAGGCAATTCATATAGTTAGACAAATGATGTGCCTAAAAATGCCTAATATAGTATTGAAGCTGTCTGAGTTTTCGTTACTTCACGAGCGTCTTAATGTTAGTTATGCAAAAGGCAATTTACTTACTGTTTTTCTTTCATTAATTAAATCAGGGAATGTGGGACTAAATCTAAAATAATGAATTGTGGAAATTTTAACTAAGTATCCCACGGTGCGTGATAATATACACTTTTAACCTGGGTGGAATGTTGTTTTACCGTAATGGTAAAGCTGTAATTAAATTATTAATATTATTATTATTAGTAGTAGTAGTCGTAGTAGTAGTAGTAGTAGTAGTAGTAGTAGTAGTAGTAGTAGTAGTACATTACCTGGTCCGAGTATTGACTTTCATACCCCATCCAACCCCTTCAACAAGAAGGGAAAACGGGGTTGGCTGGTGTATGAAATGAAACCTTAATTTCGGCTGAAAATGTTTGCTTATTTTAAGATTAAAACATTTAATAGGTCATTTTAAACAGGTTATCGCATTTTGTCAAACATGTTTTTAACGTGTTTTATTGTCTAAATATCCGTTTTAAAATTCTGCTAATATAAGCTTTTCCATCGCTTAATGGAATTAAGGCGGAACCACGTAATGACAGTTCAGGACATGTTCGAATACTTCAACATTAGAGTCCGTACTTCAAGTTTGATGCAGAGAAGTGGCATGGCGGAACGATACATTTAAACGGGAACAAATATGTTTAAAGGCGAAAAAATAAAAACACGAGGAGGCAAATATATTATGCATTAACATTGCGACTGTTGTTAATAAGGAAGTTGTTAGGAAACAAAATAACAACCAAATAAACGCTAATATGGCAGTTAGGGTATCATACCACTCCGTGCTGTTTGGTCTATCCCGTTTTCAAATGACCTTTATGCAGTCTTATTTAGTTTTAAATTTAACTAGACCAGTTAAGGATTTAGAAATGTTTTTAACAAACGTCCTGGCAGTCACATACCTGAAAGGAATCTTAACGTCTATGTAAACTGTGTTTGTGAAAGTCATTGTAAGGTCTATGTACAAATTAAGGGAAAATGCGCACTTTAATATCAGCCTTCACTACATATATATACTACGATATAGTAACTATTTATGCATCACCGTTAATGCGCATAACATCGGCAGTATGCATTATTAATCACAAGCCATCCAATAATAGAAGCTATGTGTTATATCAAATGAAATTACTGTGGTAGTAACATTGATTTCTTTATTTTGCCAACTTCTAATAATTAAAACAAATAAACCCAATGACGGGCATGTCTCACTAGTCCACTTCTCAATCTTTTCATCTCATTTCAAACGTTGGCATTGCATGCCGGAAGTGTAAATAGTACATGCGCACTTGTTCGATTAGCTGTCAGGCGGTCCGGAGATATACATGAAAAAGGATAAAGTTTCACGACTATAGGAAAACGCGGAATATATCTGCATCTCCACGTTCGGTAATATAATTTCAAGTTGAAATTAGCATGATAAATAAGAAAAATGAAAAACAAGATTGTATTTGTCCTCAGCCATAAAAAACACCATACATCATGTTCTCTGTGGACAATACGAAACGTATATCTTGCGTTGAGCTATCCCGTGGGGGCATCAGTTCCAGAGGAGTAATTGATATTGCCTTGCCAACTGTGTAGGGATGGCTGTATTGCGTGTGGCTGTCAGAGATTGGACTAGTATTTAGTGTAATGTTGAAATCGAACAAAAATAGCTCCCAGAGTTACAGACGGCAATCTTGATTGGTTTAACCTCGCCGCGGCTTTATAACTAACCTACATGTTTACAGTTAGTATTATTACTTATTTGAATAGTCCAAAGTACAATTAATTTGTTTGCTTATAACTAATAGTTGATTATATTGCGCTAACATGTTTATAGAATAACGAAGAAAAAAAAAGAAAACTCTTCAGTGTATTATATTTAATACTAAAATTATACAGGCAGTTTTAAGGTCAAACTGTTACTGGTTTTAACTGTATTACTCGAGATTGCCGTGTGTTCATTCAACGCGAATACATTGATACACTGCCTCAGACAACCCCACATCATGCACAATTTGATAAACCGTCTTTGTTGACAATGTGTTTACTTTATTGTATGGTCGAGCCAGACAATAATTTTAATGTTTCGATTAAAATGACATTCTTATTTTATGATATGCGAATTGCCGTTTAATTGTCTGACCAACTGCTGTTGTTTGAAAGGATGAACGCGACATGGTCACTTTATATGCTATGAATACATGAAAAGAGAAAATAACCTCCGATCGTATCACGGTGTATGAACGAGATTGTGTTTCACGTTGTTATTCAGAGACGCGTGTAAAGACTCATCTCGTGTAGCACGAGAGTAGTGCTGTAGCACGAGGGTATTGCTGTAGGAGAAATAGGTACAAGACAAACAGGAAATGTAGGACTAACAGAACTGGGTCAACGAATCAAGCATACATTGCAATCAAAGTAGCTATCTCGCCAACAACAGGCACATTTTACAACTGATGTACATCGTTTCTTAACCTGCTGCCAACAAGGTATATATAAATATAAATGGAACTTCGAATTAAGAGTTACCAACTCATAATTTTCAATCACGAGTATTTATAGCAACCGTGAATAAACCGATACTTTTAATCGGCTCATATACATGATTATAGGCCTGAATTCTTTCATAGAGGTTTGATAAACGGGTTTGTATATTATTAGTTTCGATTATGTTCGATTTTTTTGCAGATTGTCTAGACTCGGGATGATATTACTTGTAATAGGAGAATTTGTTTGTTTGAGTGGTGGTGTTTGAGTGGTGTTTGATTGGTGTTTTACGCCACTATATTAGGAAGAGGACAATTAGATAATAGCTTCACGGTAAATTACTACACAGTGTCATGTCACTGCATTTGCCTTATTTTATGTGGCCTATGTCATATCCAGATACATTGCTGTAATTGGCCTGTATGTTGTTTCCTTGGTAGTTAGCAACATGCCATGTTTCATTATCAAATTATGACCAAAGTCTGTCTCAATGTTCAAACTTGCTTTGTTTTCACGACTGTAGATAAAATCAATATCTTTAGCAATTGTGCTAAAAAAGTTTTCTTCTCACAGTTACTGACCTTTTCACAGTTACTGACCTCCGAAGGAATAAGACATGCTTAAAATAAAGAGTTAGTTTAGTCGTAAATATTAGCCTCTCTCTCTCCGGACCCAGTTCGAGAGGCCTCGATCCTCGACGTGATCATGCTAATTATCCTTAACACACATTGCTTAGTACTGGTTCTACCCAGGAAGCCATTAATATCAGAAGCAGGTACATGTTTCGCAATCGATGTAAAAAGAAACATGTTTGAACTTATATATGACAAACATAGTGCCCTCATTGGAACTCCGGTAGAAGCCTGTATGTTATAAGAATTTAGCATTCCAACACAGTATATATATTTATATATAAGCATTGCTATTTTGTTTTCCTTTGGTTTGTATAGTTTAGCTGGTGCTCGTACTTGATCTGCACGTAAATAATACAGTATGGTTCATTTACGGCGACCCGAAACACGCAGTTACATTTATTCTGAATCAATGTTACTGTTACAGGAATAGTTGTACTAAAGATTACATTGTTTCAACAATTCTTTATACTATTGCACTTTGTGTCGGGAGCGTCAATACATACGGAATTAGTTTTAATGTGTTTTGCAAACAAAGTGATGAGTTTGTGGAAATCCCAGATGGTAGATGTAGTGGCTGAAGTAGTAAATTGGAACAAAAGTATGGATACAGATGTCACTGAAATAACTGATATGTCGGTCATTTGCCTGACTAAATAATATTAACTGTATGACTTATGATTAGTAATTCAAAGTAATATACGTATACAGGTATGATTTTGTTTTTAACATGTCTGACTGCAGCGTATGCTCTTGTTAGCTTACACCTAGAGTCGAACTATGTAATTGTTCAAATGTTTTATTAAACCAATAAAAACACAAACACGTTATTATGCGAGGCCAATGAAAAAAACGAACAACATGAACATCCGATAAAACTATAGTTAATACAACGTAACTACTGCAGATGGATCTAGTGAACTAAAGTGGTTTCGACATAAAGTAACTATTTCTATTATGTATTTAGATAAACCTATAATTCGATCATACTACGCTTAATCTAATGAAAAAAGTTCAAGTGGGACCTCTTGAACGAACTTTTTAGTTTTATTAAAATCCGATAATACACTTAAAGCTGAGTCTGCACACAATATTGTTATACATTTAAGTGGAACACATTTTGAGAGAAAAATAGAGATTATTTAACTGTTGGGATCGATTATAGGGAAATCCTTCACGAGATGGTAGCCGTGTGGTTCTTTTCACGAACGAGCGTATGCGAGTGAATGAAAAAACAAAACACGCCTACCATCGAGTGAAGTTCCCTATAATCGAACACAACAGTTAAATAATCAATTTATTACGTTTTAACCGAATTGTTTTGCTTTATTGAGCGTTATCGGCGGATTCCGTCGACCTCAGCACCACTTTATTGACGTCATAACTCATCGTCACAGTTAGTTATTTTTGTGTTCGGAGTTAGTTAATAATATTTAGCGATTATGAATATTCATTCACTGAGAAATCCCAATCTTTCACCGATGCAAATGTAATAAATAACCTTCATAGGAAATGATATAAGTATTGATTTGTACAATGACTGATATAATTACGATGATGAACCACAATGGTATAGCTGTATGAGATGAGGTAGGGAGTGGTGGGGAATGTTAGGAGCATTATACAGTTATAGATTTATCCGTGTAATAATAAACTACTCAACTAGATACTTATCAGCTATCTAGTTGAATGATACTTTGTATTTAATCGACATGCACTGAATTTAAATTACGAATTTGGAAATGTATTTGTTCCGAAAGTCAAATAACGATCTTGAGTCAGCTGGTTAGATTATTCAATGCGGCAATTGATATTTTAATTTTATGACTTACAAAGTGTCGATTTATTCACTGACCGACTGCTGTTTATTTGAACAGGTGATAGCAATGAAGCAGTGTGTTCAATGTATGACAGCAACAAGCCACTTGCCCCTAAGCGTGTTGTAGACGAGCGTATGAAACAGTATATTAAAGGGACACACGACAATCTTTAAGTTTTTTTATCAAGTTTTAAAATTAGCATCCCAGTTTATTAAATCCAGTATCAGCTCAAGTTAACTTTAAACCTCTTGCATATAATTCAATAAAATGTTGAGTTTTCGAATTGTCTTTGTTATTTTACCATAGTTGTAATACATTATAATTAACAGTTAGTAATACGATCAAACATTTTGCTTAGAACTGTTCTAATAATTAACAATAATGAAATGCAATTATGCAATTTATGTTAAAACACTAGCGTCTCCGTGGCCGAATGGTTAACGACGTTGCGTTGTAGACCTTCACCTCTCACCGCTGCGGATTCAACTCGCTCTGGGACTTGTAAGTGAGGAAGTGTCGATTCTTACGGATGGCAGGAGGTGTACGGTACTGGTTCTACCCAGGAAAAGTGGATGGTCTGCCTCCACCACAAACAATCGACCGTCATATATAACCTTACACGTGCTGAAAGGACGTAAAACACCATACAGACACACAAAACAGAGTAGAATACAAACGGGACGCCGCGAGATTTAAAAGAACTACAGATTGCCACGTGTCCCTTTAACAATAGTTGCCTCGGAGTCTATCGAACATAAGCGACCAGCTATTAAGAATGAATGAATTACAAACACGCAATTACTGAATGGGAATCGTATTCTAATGACTTATTTAGTAGTTTCGGCCATAATAGGTACAACGGTGGTTAAATGGGAATTAATTTCATTTCTGAATGGAATAGCAAATAGCAAATAAAGTAAACGTCGTGGATAAATCGCATTACGTTGTCCGAGTATTAACTTGCATATCCCATCCAACCCCTCCTCCAAGAAGCAAAAAACGGGGTTGGCTGGAGTATGAAATAAAACCTTAATTTCGGCTTTAAAAGTTTGCATATTGTAAAATTAAAACATTTAATAGGTAATTTTAAAAAGTTAGTAGCATTTTTTCGGTAAAAAATGTTTTTAAACGTGTTTTATTGTCGAAATATCCGTTATAAAATCCTGCTAATATAAGCTTTCCCATCGCTTAATGAAGTTAAGGTGGGACCACGTAATGGATTTAAAGGGACACATTTCAAAAATAATTTTTTATAAACTCGTAGCGAGGCGTCCCGTTATTTTTTTTTTTTTTTTTTTTTTGTTTTCATAACTTACATATGTTCAGCCATAAATATCAATTATAAGAATGTCATAAACCCATATCTTGTTTTGCATATTACTTACAGTTGATTGTATTGCGCAAATAACATATTTAAACATATGGTAGAATAAAATGTAAACTCAAACGGTAAGTTAGCTGTATGCAGACAGGTTTAAATTTAAAATGATTCTGGATTAATAAAAAGGGAATTTAATTTTAATGCTTGATAAACACAAGATTACCGTGTGTCTATTACATGTTGATATTAGTGGTTAAATATAATCCTTCGGTAATTAAGTTTTTTTCTTCCCTCTGTAGTATTTTGGGATGGGTTGTTATTGTGTTTATTTAATGAACGATGCTGGATGCATTTTATAAACTGTTATCTCACCGATGTTAATACAATGTCTCCGAACACGCATTCCCCCACCACCCCCGTGCTAAGGATAAATATCACTGGACTGACTACTGAGGAACCGTAATCACTAGTATTCATGACCAATATCGCTGGAATTTCTACTGAGGAACCGTTATCACAAGTATTCATGACCAATATCACTGGAATTACTACTGAGGAACCGTAATCACTAGTATTCATGACCAATATCACTGGAATTACTACTGAGGAACCGTTATCACTAGTATTCATGACCAATATCACTGGAATTACTACTGAGGAACCAGTATACATGACCAATATCACTGGAATTACTACTGAGGAACCGTTATCACTAGTATACATGACCAATATCACTGGAATTACTACTGAGGAACCGTTATCACTAGTATACATGGACCAATATCACTGGAAGTACTACTAAGGAACCAGTATACATGACCAATATCACTGGAATAACTACTGAGGAACCGTTATCACTAGTATTCATGACCAATATCACTGGAATTACTACTGAGGAACCGTAATCACTAGTATTCATGACCAATATCACTGGAATTACTACTGAGGAACCGTAATTACTAGTATTCATGGACCAATATCACTGGAATTACTACTGAGGAACCGTTATCACTAGTATTCATGGACCAATATCGCTGGATTTACTACTGAGAAACCGTTATCACTAGTATTCATGGACCAATATCACTGTAATTTCTACTGAGGAACCGTAATCACTAGTATTCATGACCAATATCGCTGGAATTTCTACTGAGGAACCGTTATCACAAGTATTCATGACCAATATCACTGGAATTACTACTGAGGAACCGTAATCACTAGTATTCATGACCAATATCGCTGGAATTTCTACTGAGGAACCGTTATCACAAGTATTCATGACCCAATATCACTGGAATTACTACTGAGGGAACCGTTATCACTAGTATTCATCGACCATTATACTCGGACTGACTACTGAAGAACTGTAATCACTAGTATTCATGGATCAATATCACTGAACTGACCTACTGAAGAACCGTTTATCACTAGTATTCATGGACCAATATCACTGGACTGACTACTGAGGAACCGTTATCACTAGTATTCATGACCAATATCACTGGAAATTACTGACCAATATCACTGGAATTACTTGAGGAACCGTTATCACTAGTATTCATGGACCAATATTACTGGATTTCTACTGAGGAACCGTAATCACTAGTATTTCATGACCAATATCAATGGAATTAACTACTGAGGAACGCGTTATCACTAGTATTCATGACCAGTATCACTGGAATTACTACTGAGGAACCGTTATCACTAGTATTCATCTGGAATTACTACTGAGGAACCGTTTATCACTAGTATTCATGACCAATATCACTGGAATTACTACTGAGGAACCGTTATCACTAGTATACATGACCAATATCACTGGAATTACTACTGAGGAACCAGTATACATGACCTATATCACTGGAATTACTACTGAGGAAACCGTTATCACTAGTATTCATGGACCCAATATCGCTGGATTTTACTACTGAGAAACCGTTCATCACTAGTATTCATGGACCAATATCACTGGAATTTCTACTGAGGAACCGTTATCACTAGTATTCATGACCAATATCACTGGAATAAATTACTACTGAGGAACCGTTATCACTAGTATCATGGACCAATATCACTAGTAATCAAAGACCAGTATCGGTTGGTATCTTAGGACCATTATCACCAGAATACATAATCACTTGTCACGAATATTTTCATACTATTATTACAGGTATTCAAGGAACATAATGATTTTTTTTTCAATGTGCAATATCACGTATATGTACGTACCAATATTATTTATATACCTACGCACCATATCACTTATATATACGCACCAATATCACTTATATGTACGCAACCAATATCACTTATACGCACGCACCAATATCACTTATACGCACGCACCAATATCACTAATATTACCGGATCAATATCACTAGCATTCAACTACCCTTGTGACTGGTATCCAGGTACCATTATCACCTATCATTCACGGACTAACCATCACTAGTATTCATTTATCATTATCAAAATTATCTAAGTGTCAATTTTCATTTGTATCAAAGTTTCTATTATTAAATGGCATGCACGAACACATATCACTAGCAATCAGGTACCATTATCACCATTATTCACAGACACATGTCATAAGTATTCAAATACCAGTAATCACTAGTATTGAAATACCAAGTATCACCATTATGCACGGACCATTATCACTTAGTACTGAAATACCAGTATCATCATTGTGCACGGACCAATATCACTAGTATTGAAATACCAGTTTCACACATTGTGCACGGACCGATATCAATAGTATTGAAATACCAGTATCATCATTGTGCACTGGACAATAACACTAGTATTGAAATACCATTATCATCATTATGCACGGACCAATATCACTAGTATTGAAATACCAAGTATCCACCATAATGCACGGACAAATTCAGTAGTATTGAAATACCAGTATCACCATTGTGCACGGACCAACTATCACTAGTATTGAAATACCAGTATCATCATTGTGCACGGGACCAATATCACTAGCGATTTGAAATACCATTATCATCATTATGCACGGACCAATATCACTAGTATTGAAATACCAGTATCACCATTATGCACGGACCAATATCACTAGTATTGAAATACCAGTATCACCATTGTGCACGGACCAATATCACTAGTATTGAAATACAGTATCATCATTGTGCACGGACCAATATCACTAGTATTGAAATACCAGTATCACCATTGTGCACGGACCAATATCACTAGTATTGAAATACCAGTATCATCATTGGTGCACGGACCAATATCACTAGTATGGAAATACCAGTATCACATTGTGCACGGACCAATATCACTAATATCGAAATACCAGTATCATCATAGTGGCACGGACCAATATCACTAGTATTGAAATACCAGTATCATCATTATGCACGGACCAATAACAACTAGTATGGAATATACCAGTATCATCATTATGCACGGACCAATATCGTTAGTATTGAAATACCAGTATCACCATTATGCACGGACCAATATCACTATTATTGATATACCAGTATCATCATTATGCACGGACCATTATCAATAGTATTGAAATACGAGTATCACCATTATGCACGGACCAATATCACTAGTATTGATACCATTATCACTACTATTTCACGGACCAATATCACTTGTATCCTAGTACCAATATAACTATTATGCACAGACCAATGTCACTTGTATTAAAATACCAGCATCACTATTATACTCGTACACGGACCAATATCACTGTAAGTATCAAAAAACAGTATCACTATTATGCAACGGACCGATGAGGTCAGCATAGACTGGTAGGATGCTACTGGTGTTGTTAAGTCGTCATTGGACTTGAATCGTCTCCTTTCAACTCTAATGGTGTATTCGACGATAGAACACACTTTCATATTTGTATCGGCGACTGCAGCTGAGAGACCATCGATACTCAAATGTCTTGGCTTATTTCTTACGCTACGTACGATTCGCTTGGTGATCATCTTATATTCGGATTACGGAACACCAATATCCGCAACTGGCGATAACAGTAGGCCGGTGTAGCAGGTAAATAGGTGAGGTTATGAACTTGCTAGATTAAAACACGAAATAAATCGCTTAAACACTGACTTCTTTTAAACTTTAAAATAGTTTAATAATTGAATTTAGCTTTTCTTCGTATTTTTTGTTTCAGCGTGATAAAAGAGACTCTATTAACAAGAAGATATACGAATACAAACAGGATCTAAGAAGTTTCTGAAAATACCAGGTTACCCTAAATATAAGTACATTTTCTGTGTACTTTTATCATTACAGTTACGATTGTGCCCATTGACAAAAGAATATAAACGTAATATTATTGCGAGAGGTTTAAATACTCAAAGGGAGGGCATACACTGAAAGTATACAGGGATTTAAACGTGCAATGGGACTGGAATGGAGCATGCAGTGTGCTGGATTAAATGTGCAAATTAATGCTAATTTATGGAGGGAAGATTATTCATACGAAATAAATCCTCATGAAACGAGAATTCTGATGTTATATGATCAACACAACTTGGATTTTAATCGGATTAAGGGAGCTGTTTAAAGAATGACTGAAACAGTGTACCGAATTAATATGTGTGTAACAACAATTATGTAGATTTAAATAATAAATTGGATTAAGTTG